>WMED01005009.1:0-20020 GCA_019650415.1 Pipa parva
GGCAGCTATTGGTCCGCGGACCGGCGCCGGTCCGCGGACCACCACTTTGAGAAGGACTGCCATAGTGTATCCTGATTGAACTGACTGGGCTGATAAAGATTTAGGAGGGAATTCACCATTGTGCGAAGTGAGCTCCGGATCCTTCGCATCACTTTGCACATGGTGTTATGCACTTGCTGATTTCCTGCACGCGGACATCAGCGAGTGCTTTAAAGGGATTCCAGTCTCGGCGAGGCGACTCTTTTGGTCTCGCTGAGACTGGAATCCCTTTAAAGCGTTCGCTGATGTCCGCGTGCAGGATATCAGCGAGCGCATAACAGTGTGTGCGAAGTGAGGCGAAGGATCCATACCTCACTTCGCACAATGGTGAATTACCCACTTAGCAAGTAAGAATATTATGATATAACCAGTAAACTATAGCTCACCCCAAACACAACTAATAGATGATTGGAAAAAAAAAGTTATTATACCTTTATGAAACAGTATAAAAAAGTGGTAATAATTTAACTGGTGTGATGCAATAATGCTTATCAATATCATTTTTGGACTAGCTATTTGGTTATTTTTATTTTTTTACTTTTATTGTTTATTTCATCATATAATTACTTGGAATAACTGTGGATATGTACTACTTACCCTTTAAAAGTTCTATATTTATGCTATATTTATACCAAAAGAAATAGCTTACTAACTTGCTGTAAATAAGAAGCTTATTATTTTTATTGTAAATATATTAACCTTTAGTTTCCACTTTAATTGAAAACTGGATTATGAGGATTGTAAGCAGAAGGGGGAGCCACTAAGGACTACCTACAAATTGGTGTGTCATGTTGTATAAATTAAGCATTGCAGTTGTAACATATGGGGGTCAATCATTAAAGTGCTCAGTCGCCTGGCATAGTGACTTCGTGTCTGTTCGTATCACTGATATCAGAAAGACACAAATTCACTTCTTATTTATGAAGCAGTGGACAGCATGTGTAGTGCAATATAGTCGCACAATAGTGGGATGAGAAGTCATATGGAGTGAGACGAATTTGACAAGTGAAGGGCAGTGACGTCAGTCTCATCGTATCCCACTAACTGCATATAAGTGAATAATACTTATTTTTATACAGTATGTCACTTTATCCCTAGTTCATGTTTAGTAGTAGACTAATTTAGTCGCAGTTGCCATTGTTACTTTTGAGTGAATAGTCGCCTTATGCAACACTGGAGCCCTGCCATTAACTGCTCGATTCACCACTTTGACAGGTGAATTTGCAGCAGTACGCCTTGCAGAATTCTCTCCTTCGACAGACACTGTTGCATGCAGAATATCCAAACTACCTGTGCACATGCATGCAAATTGATATGAAGAGCTCTGTAGATCTGCGACTGGAGTAAGCGTGCAAATTGGTTGCAAATTCGCCATATTGCAGTTTGTTGAATAAGGAGGGTTGGAGAAGAAGCGAAATTTGTGCATTTATGCAACAGTTCACCCTTTGATGAATGACCCCAATATTCTAACAAAGGGAAGCCAGACTTCTTCAAAATGTTAACCCAGCCACTGTGATGTCAATAAAAGGGTTAAATCACTCTTAAATATGTAGACATATATGGCACATATGTGGAGTTCAGTTACATTTTTATCTATTAGATGTGCTTAGCTCATGCCAGTTTATAGCACACTGGCACATGCACCACTTAGAATCCAGTAAACTAAGGTTAATCATGCTGTATATGTGTTAGAGTTATGTTAATCTCAGAGAACAAGGAAAGGTAATGTGTACATAGAGAAGCTGGATATAACTGCCTGGTCCATTATGTATTTCAAGCCCTTTAAAAGACATAATACTAAGTTTCTCACGACAGAAAGACATTAAGGGAACCAAAGACAAATCTAATTTATTTTGCAGTAAGGAATCTGGAAATGTAATTTCTGATCACTGTAAAAATCATCACTAACAAAATGCTTAATATTTCCTTCCAGCTTTTAGTTTGCAAAACAATGATTCAAATGATTCTGCCAAAAACCTGTAAAATTTTCTATAGAGTGAAAACTGAAGTGATACTGGTTACAAATCCAGCTTATTAATATTACACAGTCACAGCAGGTTTTAATCTGTTTTTCTAGCTATGAACTGTATCTATCTGATTATATCAGAGGTGCCTGCACTCTTAGAGTAGCTGATGAATGGTAAGTTTCCTATCAGTAAGCATGGGATTTTCTCTGTTGATGTAAAAGCAGAGCTGTTTATGCAGTTGACTTACTGAATTTCTCTCTCGATGATATGTAATGGCTATGCACTTTTGATTTTATCCAAGACGCAATCATTTTATAATAACTGCATTATTGTTATTCTGTTGTTGCTGTTTTCTACATATAGAGAAGAAAAAGCTACATGCAAACTGTGCATACATCACTGTTTACCTTTAACATGTCTAGTTATACCTCCGTTACACCTACTTAGTTTCCTGATGATCCCACAGAAACCAATATATAGGGTGGACAAATCCAGGTATGGAGGCCCTTAACTTGTCCCGTTTGCAATGTATCTTTTCTAATAGTCCCTTATTGCTTTTAACTGTTTTGCTGGATTGATAATCTTCATGTTTTCTTATGGTGTATTTATAAAGTCTTTAAATTACTTAATAACATCAGGTCTAAGTCTTGGTAGCTCATGAAGTTTTTCTGCTGTTCAATATTTTACTCTTACTCCTGGGTGTCCAAGAATTTAAAGGAGTAATTTTACATGCTTCATATGTTGGTATCAGTTGTTGAAGTTCTGGAAAATCCATTTAAATGCAGTATCATATTTGAGGCATATTCCACCTTCATTGTATTTACTGGACTCCCTCTCTTTACCTATTGATGCCTAGGGTGCCCATTTCACAATCCTCTTACAGTATAACTAGTAGAGGTAAAATTCCAGGTCACTTTAGCCTCATGTTTCAAACTGTGAACTCCCTGTTCGCATGTAGTAGACTTACTGATCAGCCAAAGGAGACTTTGTTAAGCCTTCCCATTCTGGGCTTTAGGTTCCTTAACCTGTCTATGCATTGTCCTTGTTTCCCTCCTTGCACAGATATCTTGAAACTCTGGAATCGATGCACATCTGAAAGCTGTTTGTCAGTCAATTCCTTCAAATATCTGCATCTTGCACAATTATAAGACGCACTTTGTTGTACTCCTGGGTGTACTGTGGTTTTCTGTATTTCCAGATCCTGACCTTGGCTTTGAATATTGATTATGACTGATCTCTTCCAATCCCTACCCTTGCTACATCCAGACTACACTTGAACTAAACCAGCCTTGATCACTGCTACAACCCTGACTTCACCTGTTCCTGGTATTGCCTCCTACTGCTCAGCTCCCTGCTGCACACCCCTCCTCGGGGTGCCTGAATCATGGGCTGTGACCTGGGGATCCCCTTGCTACAAAGTGCATACCTCATTGCAGGGGTTAAAGGTGAAGACTGGTGATACCTTAGACGCTGTGCCCTGAGTTCAGCCAGAATGATCCCTTTGATGCTGGCTGTAAAACACAAGTAAAATAAAAGCTGCTCCTTTAGAAAAGAGAATTTTGTCATTTGTAGCAAACTATTGAAAATGCTGGAAAATAATAATAATGGGGAGTCATGCAGTATTACCAATAACCAGTGAACAATTAGATTTCTTCTGTTTATCACAATTAGTCCAGAGCTTGATTTTACTGGTCTGCAACAAAAGGAAAAATGGAATTGGTTGCTACATGTTACTAGACTAGGAAGAATTGCATAACCTCCTATATTCCTAAAGAAAGAGGAATAGAATAATCTGCTATAGAGCTATATACTGTGCATTATAAAGAGTTGTATAAAATAACCTTTGTCGTGTTTAATGCAGGCCTTCTCTAGTATTTACCATCCAGTTTGTGATAATTAGAAGAGGCTATTTAAAACTAGGGAATGGGTGAATCAATGCCGAATTCTGACTCATCTACCTATGAGTCACTGCAAGAGCCAAAATATAATACTGACCATGCAGTCTCAGCCTACTGTAGCAGATGTATAGCTAAACGGGAATGGGGATGTCGTTTTATTAGCCAAAATGGCTATTTTTAAAAATAGATGTTTATTGCAAAAATGTTGTTTTAACATATAAATAATTACATATGTTAAAGAACTGCAATTTTTCAAGTTTGTGAATATGGTAAGTGCTAGGTATTGAGAGGTGTTTTCCATGTTAAATGCTACTGTCATTTCATTCTCAAGGCCATTCCGACTCCACTGCTATTCTGGTAACCATAGAGATTAGTAGATGGTGTGTGGGCATCATTAATTTATGTTTTATGAAGAAACTCTCAAAAATCCTGTTTTTAGCTACATAACATAGCCGTTAAGAATGCATTTTTGCCTGCACATAAATCAAATATTTCAGTAGGATGATGAATGTCTTATTTTCAGTCTTGTTCAAATCAACTCCTTCTCCAGAAACTCTTAAAAAACCTGTTTTTAGCTACAAAACGTTGCAGTCACGAACACATTGTTGCCTGCACTTAATCAAATATTTCAGTAGAATGAAGAATGTCTTATTTTCAAGCTGGATCTGAGATTTACATAAAATGGACTTTATAGCTGAAAATCGTGTTTGTTCCACATTATTTTGTAGTCTGAATTTTTCCATTTGACAATTTTTATTTTCAGATCGGATGTTTGGTAAAAGTCTCCCAGTGGTACCATATGACTTTACAACTAAGTTTGTGTTTGCAGAGAAAAACAAACTGACCGTAGCCTTATGGGAATATCAATTCATTGTATAGTAAAGGCCAATAACAGCATGTCCTTACGATCTATGAATACTTTTTCAGATCTCGCATCCTAAAAATATCATCTTTTTACATTTTAAACTATCCACTTTATTGTTTTCTCTGTAGCTATTCCTGGGAATATAAAGATGGAAACCCCTATGTTTTAGCAGTGCTCAATTATTTATATTCTGTGGCAAAATTAAATGTAGCTTATTTAATTGTATGCCATCTTCTTTTAATATGATTTCCCGCCCAGAAAGCCCAGGAAACTGAGAGCATTTGATGGAAGGACAGTTGTCCCAATGAATAATCTGTAAATAACAGCTCATGTATAATAATAATAATAATAATAATAATAATAATAATGTAGAAATATGAGTAAAGTGGTTCAGCTCAAATAATAACTTGTATGAAATGTGCTAGTTTTTTACTATGAGGAAATAAAAAGGAGTATTCCAAATGCAAACAGTTCAGTATCATTCCAGTTTCAAATAATAATGACTACAACAACCCCATAACAAAACCAATGGGGGGTTATTCACTAAAGTCCGAATTGTTGCGCATAGGTGTGAATTCACCAGATAAAGACAGTCGCAATAGGCTACTTCTAATGCAGTAACGTCTTTATAATGAGAATATTGTCGCAGTCACGACTTTATTATGAGAAAATTGTCACAATCTTAACTTTAAAAAATTGTCGCGACTTTACAATGGGGAAATTGTAGCGGATTTGCTATTCCGCTGTTTGTGAATTCGACAGTGGAACTCGCACCTTAGTGAATAACCCCCTCAAGAGTCCAGTTACCATGACAAATGAACACAGCATGTATAATCATATATTTGTATAAATAAACTATAAATATTGTGGGGTTTAGCTCTAATCTTATAAGCTCTAGGGCCTATATACAGAAGCATACATACAAAACCATAGAAACAAAAATTTTCCCAATACAGAGTATTACCAAGAGTGGTAGAATTTTGATAGCAGTCACTCAAAGAACACAGATAAGAGTCATTCACAGAAATGTATCAGAAAGGAGGAGCCTTACCCTGTCACTTCGAATTTCTATATGAGGGCATGGTGTCCACCTAATCCTCAGAGAGTTACCCCTTTACTACATATCTAACATGACATAACCTGCTATTTCCTGTAACAAATGCTACCCTTAATTCCACTACAAAAAAGTAATTCTTTATCCTGAAGCACACACACCTAGGCCCACCTACCATGGATGTGTCTGCAAATTTAATGTATCTTACTCACTCAGCTACTCCTGTAGTTTTGTAGGACAACCAGTCATATGGCACATTTAGAGAATCCCATCCTCCAAGTACCCTTGAACTGACAGCTCTATTTAGTCAAATGGAGTTCTGAAATGGCTAAAGATACAAGCCTTTGCTCAAAGCCAATCCTTAACATATGGCTGATGAATATCGTGACTTATTTTATTTCCTTGTATTTGTACCATATTAAATACTATCTAGAGTTCCAACCTGCTCCCATATATCCTTTGTCATTCCTGAACAGAAATGATTATGTCACCTAGTGTTAGGTTAATTGGATAAAACTCAGTGGATGAATACTGATACTTCTTTCTTTCTGTTTGGATGAACTTCTGTCAACTTATTTCTGCAATGACTTTTGCATTTTGATATGTGTATGGTAGAAATTTGGATTTAGTTTTTAATGTACTGGTAGGATTATTATATTATTTATATCTTGTGGCATTTTATTTACCATAACCTGGCATGTCATTAAAATAACAAATTTCTGTTACAATTAATTACTGTGCCATGGGAGAGGACAAATTTGGGTAAGATTTTATTCTATTGCATGGACAATGCTAATTGGCCAGCAGCAACCAGGTTACAAAGGAAGGTGTCTTGCTGCTATTTAAATGGACACAGCCAGCTAATATTGCTATCTGACCTAAGTACCCTTCCACAATGCCTTTACTGGGTCATCCTATGCTCTAATTCCTCCTTCCAGTGTAGCAATGTGACAGAGCTGTTTCTGATTCTTCCAGCACTGTGGATACTTTGTTCTGTGTAAATAAAAATCAAGCTTGTCTCTCCCCTTGCACACTATTTGCTACAACAAGTGGTTTATTTGGGAAATATTTGCAAACTCTGTGATTAATTTATAGTAAGTCATGAAAAGGCAAATTCATATTTATACATTTTGGGAGGTTTACTAGTTTTGGACAACAAAGGAATAAACACTAGACTTAGAAGGCTGATGTACAGAAAACATCTATTCAACTGAAATACATCAACATCACAAATAAAACTGCTTACTTTACACTTAATTCACATAACTACTGAAAGTTCCAAACATATCAGATTTATATGATGCACAGCATGCTTTGAAGGCTGCAGACAATACTGCTGGGCACCACTGACATAAAAACACTGAAGATGTTATTCTCCATTGTCTGCATTACAGTGGAATTCATTTATACTTCAATCTAACAATGATCTAGTATTCTAATGACATCATCTTGTTATTAACTGTGAGTAAATGTAACATAAAATCACTTCATCTTGTTCTTGTGTTTCATGCCAGAATTCTTATATTGATGTATTCTGTGATGTTTCACTTTTGCTATTTACAGACTATCCAATACATATCTAATTTAGCAACACATTATGCTCTTCTTCATATTTCCTTATCACACATTTCTACTATGACATTTATATATGTTTGTTTACAGTTATACCAACTTGTCTGCCATTTCTTTGGTATTTAAGGAATTTTTTGGAAGTGACTTTATTACATTGATTTATCTTGGGAAAGGTCTTTTTTGGGGATCAAAATAATAACACAAAATTAAAGCAGAATGACTGCTTATAAACAAATCCAACAAGTTATAGCTGAGTTTGAATGGTTTTATTTTTTTTTTTACATAGAGTTGCTGTCTTATTTAGAAATATTTGGTGGGTTGGGTTAATGATGAGCTAAACACTCCCAGCTGTTGATAATGTAGTCTTTGTTCTGCTTGGAGTGACCCAAATTAGGAGGAAGCTGTAACTACAGTTCCTCCCATTAGGTACTCCCAACTAAAACCTAGATCAGGGATTGCGAACCTATGGCACACATGCCAGAGAGGGAACATGCGCCATCATCAACGCTGCCTTCAGTGCAGGCCGCAGACCCGACCTGACAGTTTTCAGGCAGAATCCGCGGCATACACTGAAGGAGTGCTTCTTACCCGACGCAGGCGTGGTGACATCACTCATCAGCGCCAGCACTTTGGAGGATGATGCTGGTGAGTGACATCACCTTTTCCACACTCAGTGTCGAAAAGGTTCGCCACTACTGACCTAGATTATATCTGATTGGAGGAAATGCACTAATGACAGTTTCCTATTAAGCATTTTAAGTTACTATAGGAGTGTTTGGAGGAAGAAACTCTTTGTACTAGTTAAATGAATGTTGTGAGTTATATTGTTGGTAGTCTTCTGCCAAACACTTGCCCTGCTTCAAAATACTACTGCTCATTAAAAGGTAAGTGTTAATGTTTGCTTGCCATGTTTCATACAATGGTCCCTAGTTTATAATTCATTCTAAGAAAGGAAAGCTTCCATTCCCCTAAAATAATTGCTGCCCTAAAGCAACAATCATATTTGTCTTCAGATCAACCCACATTGTGGTCTGCCAGGTTTGCAATAAACCTATAGCAATCAAATGTATCCACAAGGACAACCTCATTGGAGAAGACATTCAACAACTGAACATGTTAGGAATTTACACAGGTATTTTGAAAGCAGAAAGCATCTTGGGAATTATGTTTTTTTTAAGTGCACAAAAGCACATTCAGACATTTTTACAGCAACAATACAGACATGTGTATGTCAACCAACTAGACCATCCAGCCAGCAACAAAATAGCTCCAGAAAGGATGTTGCAGGTCAACATACATTTACACATACAAAGGGGGTTACATTATTTAAAGTAACCCTGGACAACTATACAATATTGCGCTGAACTATCACACAAGCCACTGGAATTTAGGCAAATGTTGATCTGATAATGGTCTTTTCATACTTTATTTTCAAAACCATCTGTTACTGCTTCATTTGAATTGGACAAAAATGGATGGGTTTAATGCAGGAAATCTGGGGTTCATCGCCGCTTTACTTGGAAGAAGGCCTTATCTTTTTCCATATACTAAACTTTTATGATTGGACGCCACTGAAGCCTGATCTTTTATGGTATAGTTGAAATGGTTATATAATGACTGGAATAGATGTCTAAAGTGCATGTGAACACAAATAGTATATAACTTAACTTATATTATTTTAAGATTACGATACAAGAAGATTCTATATCACATGAATGCAGTATGTTATTCATATTTTGTACATTGTGCAATATATGTTCTAAGGGTACAGAATGGTATATACTTTGGGTATAAATTTTTCAAATGATGTCTATTTGGTATAGCTGTGATGTATAAGATAATAAACTAAAATAAAGGCTTAAAGGGGGTTTCTAGCCAAAAGCACCCCCCATCTGCATTGTATTGTAAGTGCATCCTTTAGTTTTTGCAGTGCACAAATCTTTTCTAGTGGTGCATTAATGAGCTACAGGTTATTTTGCACTTTGTTCAGTTTGCATTTTGTAATTCATGAAACGTCTGTATGAGGTGACCTCTAATCTCTGCAAAAAAAATCAACATGTCAGTTCATGATCTGCGACAGGAATTCATGATTTTCTTATCTTTAATTTGCTTTGTGTGAATACTGTGTAGAAAAGTCTGTAATCTTCTCAGTTCGCCAGCTTCTGTTGATAATCCAGTTAAGTCTTTTGCTTCTTACTCTCAGTGTATTTGTCTCTGCCTCTGCAATGACAACTGACCTTCAAGTAGTGGTGTAACTAGACATTTGTATACCTAGGGTGAGATTTGGACCAGGTATCATCCCCTTCTTATCTGTAATCACTGCTATTATCTAATACAGAACCTTCTATAAACCTATATTGTAAGGCTTTGCCTGGTATTGTACAAACAATTTCATATTGTAGAATGTTTCCTTATTTGTTAGAAGATCTACAATATCTGAGATCTACATTTTTTATGTTAGTATGCATGCATCTCCATGCATAGAATACAGTACATTTATATAGTGAAGCAGAATTCTAAAAGCTAACTGGAACAATACACCTACTACCAAGAAATAGTAAATATATACTACAACTACATATTATGCCCAGAATTCTTAGAGCTGGGATTATAGGATAAAGTGTTTATACTAAACAATAGGTTGAGTAAGACGAGGTGTTATTTGAAAAGCCAGAAGGTGGTAACAAAGGCAAAGCCATAAAAGCATAGTGGTGAAATATACCAAAATGTGAAACAGATGGTGCGAAGGCCTGTAGAGAACACTGTTACTGTAAAGTCAGTGAATCTCAGGTATTTTTGAACAAAGAGACAAGGAATAACTGAGGAAATTACTATTAACTGTTGTAAGGGCTTACACCCCTTTTTACCCTTTTCAAATTCATCTGTATTAACTTACATTTGCCAATATTTTACTGTCACAAGTGGTGGATTAAGACTCTCTGCAGCCCCTAGATACAATCTGTGGATCTTAGAGAAACAAGAGGGGGAAAATCATCATTTATAATATAATACACACAAAATCAAAAATAGTAAGCAACATACAGCCAAGTAAGGTAGGACATATTATATCTGCTATCCTACAGCACATTCATTCACTATAAAGATATGTCTGCATTTTCCCTGTAAGTCCATGCCATAACAATAAAGCAAGTAGTTACCTGGCAATTGGCATAAGTAGACAGAAATGTAAATGCCCTCAGTCAGGGTGCTGGCATTCTCCTAAGCAATGGAAGCAGAGTACCAGTTCAGAGGGGTGAATTATATTACATATTAGTATAGGAAGGTAGTCATATGATTGTCATGCCTGTTATGACTAATGGATAATATCACTCTGTTGATGCCAATAAGGATATTTTACTCGTTTCGTATATATTTAATTTTGTTTACCAGAGAACAGTAGCATTTATTGTAACAAATCTTTTTACATTCAATCAACTAGCAGATAATTACTAGATCATACAGGTCTGCTTTTTTTTTAAATTTTGAGTAAAATGTTGCTGGTACTACCTGATGACTTTTCTCTCAAACTGTCCTTGAATTCGCAGCAAACAGACACAAAGTAGGGATATTTATAAATCTTTTTTGATGTAAAAACAATGATAAAGAAGTGATTTTGGCAATAAAAGCTTTTAAAATAAACAATATATACCAGCATAATTAAAAAAAAAAAAACATTGTTTCTCCAGCATTAAAGTGTCAAAAGAATATTTTAGACATTTCCTCCAAATGTTGTGTAAATACAAGGCTGGCATAATATTATAAACTGTGCAACATTACATTGCAGAAGGAAACTATCTTTACTGAATATGCAAAGCTGGTGAAGGGCCTGTAGTGAAATTGCATGTATGGACTTGCGGTATGGAAACGGTGAAAGACAGAAAGGTGTGGAGAACAATGATCCATAAAGTGACCGAGAGTCGACTGTGACTGAATGGATAATCAAATCAAAAAATGGACTTGCACTTTGATACGTTTGCTCCACAGTACCTGTCATAATGAAATTATTTGTGTAAGAAAGCTGTGTATATTATAATATCCCTATAAACCATATGTTATATTGGATCTTGCTGGTGTCCGTATTGAAATACTACACTCTAGTAGTCTGATACTTTTCTGTAAATAAAGATGGGTATATGGCAGGACTTAGTTAATAAATCTACTGCTTGAAGGGCTATAGTCTTATCCAGCTTGCAAAGTTGCTAGTCCAGCATGAGAAAAGGTGCAGGTTACAATATTTTAGAATAATACACCAGTTAATGAGTTTAGCCAGAGTATTCTGCACCACATGCGGGAATTGACATTAGGGGCAATGCTACACTTGATACAGACCATCGTCATGCAACCAGCCTAAAGAGGTACAATAGTCTTTTAATTAATATGCATAGAATATATTTCTGCTGTGTTTCTATACTATTTTCTACATATTGCATACATTTTACAAACCCCTCCCCCCAACTTTAAAAAGGCGTTAATGAAATGCTTCCGTTTTTCAGTTTATTCCGATTTGTGCTGATTAGAATGCTAAGTGCACCTGCACCCTTACAGGATCATATCGTCAGGACTAACATGTATAGAATGGAATTTTTCTAACAGAGATGTCAATAGGAATAAGCAACTGCATTATCAGTAAAAATCATGCCATCTGTAACAATTAATGTACAAATATCAAAATGAAATTCAGTGTTATATGCTTAGATTATTAACCTTGATCATAATTTAGGTTTACTCTCCCTTTAGTCAATCCAGTGTTCCAGCAGATTTCCTGTCATATTAGTGTTATACTCTATGACCAGAATGTAATAAAATGTTTTTGCGGAAAGCAATATCTCAAACAGTGACAGTATTAGGTATGGTATACTAAAATAGTGAAACAGAATGCATTTGGTTTTGAGCAATGCCATTCATGACTTTTTAACACAAACCTTTTTTTTTTTTGATGCTCTAAAATACCCTCAAATCTAGCATTGTGTGTTTTTTTTAGCATAAGGCCAAAGATTTACTCATGCTGAATGTCTCCTTGAATGCTGCTGAAATCTGTGTTAAATATCTCACAATTCAGACTGTAAGCTCTAGGGATTTTTCAATCCCTCCTCTCAGAATCACTGCTAGAAAAAAAATGAGCGTCACATCCTACTTTAAAGATAGTTGTATCTTCCCGATTCTAAGATTGTAATTTATAATACTTGCATTGTATTGAACACTTCTCTTATGTCTGCATTATATTTGCATTGTTAAATTGTTCAGCATTGTGTAACCTAGTGACGCTTTCTGAATATAAAAATACTTACATGCATACAATTAGTGCAGTTTAATATGTGCAAACATTTTTCTTCTAATGCCTCTTAATGCATTTCCCTGCATGAAATAATATTGTATTTGTATGTTGTTCCTGTTGTGCTAGAGTGGTATAGACATTTATTTATATATCTCATTCCTTCCAGATGTTCAATAAATGTCCTGAACAATCAGAGAATGGTTGTAATAGAGTCTATTATATAGTTCTAGTAACACTATACCATTCAACCCATGGCAAAGAGACATTAGGGGTTATTCATTAAAGTCCGAATTGTTTCGTATAGGTGTGAATTTGCCAGATAAAGACAGTCACAATAGGCTGCTTCTTTTGCAGTCGCGTCTTTATAATGAGAATGTTGCCGCAGTCGCGACTTTATTATCGGGAAATTGTCACAATCTTAACATTAAAAAATTGGCGTGACTTTATAATGGGGAAATTGTTGCGGATTTGCTATATGAATCCGCTGTTTGCTAATTCGACAGTCGAATTCGCACCTTAGTGAATAACCCCCATTGTCTTTTCATTGCTTATATAGGAGAAGACAGATAACCCTGGAGTGCAGTGAAACTTCTATATTGTTGTATAGAGAAAAGATCTGAAAGAAAGCAATTGCTTCTACCCCAGAGAGTGCTGGAACAATAGAGTGTAAATTGTTCTATAAAGTTTCCTTTTTGTTAACCTCTTGGGTCCATTTAGACTGGCATCTTGCCATTCCCAGGCAGTCATTCTCACTTAATGAAGAAAGGGTATCATTTTAAAAGAACATTTGTTTTGTATACACTTTGGCATTTCTGGAACAAATTTATTTCTAAACTGAAGTTCCCAAAAATAGTTTTAATAGGGCCCCCACCATGCAATGTACTGAATATATCCCTTGGTTTATATAATGGCATCTTAACTCGTTTTTTAAACAAACTAAAGGAGTGATTGAAGTTAATGAACCTGATGGATGGAGAGAGAGAGAGAGAGAGAGAGAGAAAACAACAGGGGAAAGATAAATGAAATAGGAAAATGAAAAAAAAAAGGGGAAGTTAATTGGGAAGTATTTTAGTTTAGGGGGGGGTAAGTGAAAAAAAAGAGATAAGAGAATTAGGGGAGGGAGATATACAGTATAACAACATAAAAAGGTTAGAGAGTGAGTAGAAAGTTTGTATCAGTTTCTTATCTTACGGATCATGTCGTTATTGTGACGTCCCTCACACTTCTGTTCCATGAAGTGATTGATCCAAACTAAGCACTTCTTACACTTCTAATCACCGCCGGTGATGTTGCAGTTACCTATCATTATTCAAGTCATGATGCAGTGAAGTCACAGCTAAGCCGTGTCAGCATCACGGTTTACACCCAGACTGTACTAGAACCACCTCACCCGATTAGTAAAACTCGTTATCCCTAATGCGATCCTTTACACCAGAGCCACACTGCACAACATCACCCCAAACAGCTACACTACTAGCAGGGCTTGCAGAATGGGGAATGCTGGTCATTACAGAAACCGGGGTACACTAAGGTGGTTCCCCCCCCCCCACCCCAGTGCAGGATAGTGAGCAGAGCGGTCCAGGGCAGCTGCTACAGCTCCGGACGCTGCTAGTGTAAGTGCAGACGCTTGCTGCATTGCTCTATGGACCGAGCACGCTTTGTCCTTGCCTGGAGATCACGTGGTTAGGACCAGGCAAAGCGCTAGACACAGGCAGAGCAGAGAGAGGCACAGATTGTCTGTACTGGGAGGAGGAAGCACTGCGGGGACTGAGCTCTCTCTCTCTCTCTCTCTCTCTCACACACACTTGTTATTTCTATCAACTTTTTATTTTTTTGCTTTCTTTTTCTCCTGGTATTACTTGGGCTGCCTCCAGAGAATTTGGTTCCATTCTGCACAATAAAGACAAGAGTGAGGGAGGGAAGAGTGTTAATTCCATCATGATGAGGAGCATTGCACCTGATCTATTCAGTGGGAAACTACACACACCAAAGCAAAAGAATTCCAGATGTGAATGGAAATACTGAGAGTTTTTTTTTTTATTCACTGTTTTTCTCTCTCTGCAGAAAGGACAATAAGATGGAAAGCTTGTAACATTTTTTTTTGCTTAGAGGAAGCAAATAAAATATTTTGGTTGGATCCTCAGCAGAAAAACTAAGCAGAACCTGGCAGAATTCTAGACTTTAAAGAACAACCCAAGACTATAAATCTGAACTGCAAAGACAGAAGCAGCTAAGCAGCATCAGGATCATTGGGACAATTTGTATTTTACACCACCAACCCCTAAAAAAGCCTTCTTCTGTGCCATCTAGTATCAGAGGGAGACATATGCATGACTGAGTGACTGTGGATGAGTGGGATACTGCTGGATTGTGTTTGGGGTGTTGTTAGGGAAGGATTTAGGAGCTGTCAGTATGCCTGTGTTAGGGTGGAAGAGTAAAAGGCTGGGAATCAAGGCACATTGCTGCTGTCAGGATTTTATGCTCCACATCATACAGCTAATATTGCTTATGCTGTTCACAGGGTGCTGCTGCAGAGCTCAGGTGTATAGCTTAAGTTTGGCTGTGGATGAAGGGCTACCTCCTGGTACGTTAGTGGGGGATATCCGTGCAGGACTACCAGAGGGAAGCCCAGGAGAAGGTTTTTTCCTGTCAGAAGAAGATGGTGAGTCCCCTCTTCTGAGAGACTTCCAGGTGAACTCAGAGACTGGCATTGTAAGTACATTAAGAGTTCTGGATAGAGAGAGAAGGGAGTATTACAGCTTTGTGGCGGCTACACTGCAGGGGGAGGTTGTGCAGGTGGAGATCCTTGTGCAAGATGTAAATGATCATTCCCCAACTTTTCCTGTGCATTCCTTACAGTTGCAAGTCTCTGAGCTCACACCCCCTGGTACTTCCTTTAGACTACCTGCAGCCTGGGACCCAGATATTGGGGAGCATGGACTAAAGGGATACACACTGATGGGTAGCCATGAGGCAGCATTCATCATCAGGTACGGGGATGGAAGGCACATTTCCACTGAAGGGATGTTTTCATCTGAGAAAGATTTGTCTACCTTGGCTCAGTTAGGGGAAATTAGCAAACAGGAACATGATAGTGGGCTAAGAATAAGCAGAAGTGTTTTGGAAGAGGGTACAGCACAGAGGGGTATAGGTAGAAGGGGGCTACTGGAAGTCAAACCATCAGAAATTCTAAAAGGAACCAAATATACAGATCTGAAGGTAAAAGAAGAAGGATCAAAGTTCATCTCACATAATCATAAAAAGAGACTAGTACAGAATGAGACAAGAAGAACTTTAAGTCAGTTAGGTGCTAATGCACAGGGTCATGGAAATTTAGATGTCAGATATTCTGAAGGGCACAACCCTGATTTCACTTCTTACGCAGAGTGGCAGGAATATATTGCAAAACAACAAAGTCAATTTGGTACAAGTTCTGAGCTAGATGGGGCACATACAAATGCTGAGAAAGACACAATACATTCAAATGAGGAGGAGATATTGGTAGAAGCTGATGTTTCTCCCAATTTTCATCCTCTTGATCTGGTATTGGTACATTGGTTAGACCGGGAAGAGCAAGATAATTATCAGCTAGAGGTAGAGGCATTTGATGGAGGCCAGCCTCGCAGAATTGGTAGGCTAATTGTTGAAATTAGTGTTATGGATGCAAATGACAACCCACCAGTCTTTGATCAAGCAGAGTATCAAGGATGGGTGTGGGAGAATGTACCTGTGGGTACACCAGTTTGTACTGTCCATGCTACTGACCCAGACTTAGGTAGCAATGGTGAGGTTAGGTACAGTCTAAGAACTGGGCAGGAATATTTCTCTGTAGAAGAAGAAACTGGTGTAGTGAGTGTTAGTGGGCATTTGGACAGAGAGCAAAAAGCTCTACATCAGCTTGTGGTACAAGCCAGGGATGGGGGAAGTCAAACTGAAGTGACCAGCATTTTGCTAACAGTAAGAGTATTAGATGTTAATGATAATAGCCCTCGCATACATATCACACTCTTAACTGAAAGTGGGAGGCCAGAGGTTTCAGAGGGGGCCCGAGTCGGGGAGTATCTTGCTAGAATATTTGTGTCTGACCCTGACTTGGAATCTGAAGATGAACTTTGGGAAAAGGATGATACAAAGGTGATGCAGGAATATGCACAAATAGGAGGGAAGCATAACCATTCTTATGTGAACCCGCAAGGACATAGGTTCACAACACAAAGGGAGACATCAAAAATTAGACCTGACCAAGACAGTGTCACGGGTCTCTCAATTTCAAGATCAAATCACTCAAATATAAAAATACAAAATAAAAACAATTATAATGCAACTGAAGAAATAATGAATGGGAAAAAAGCAGATGAGGAAATAACTGGCTCTGGAGAACATGCAAATAGGAATATATTTACAAGACAGGGAGAGCAAAAGAAACATGTTTTGAGTAATTTTTTAAAACAACAGCAAGTATCTGTCAAACTAGAAGGGGCAGAAAGTTTATTTTCTCTGCATCCAGCTGGGCCACATCTTTTTTTCTTGTGTGTCGAGGCACCCTTGGATCGGGAGCTAAAGGACATATATGAACTAAAGATACATGCTTGGGATACTGGATCCCCACCTTTAGAAAGTCAAAAGACATTGCTGTTAACTGTCACAGATTTGAATGACCAGCCTCCTCTATTTATGCAGCCAGAAGGGTACGATGCCGTAATATCTGAAGCTGCTTTACCTGGTACTGCTGTACTAAGGCTTAAGGCCCAGGACCTAGATGAAGATGGTCCAAACTCTTTTGTGACATACAGTCTTCAGGCCAGCCACACATCTTCATCTTTTATTCTGGACCCAGATAGTGGGGTATTAAGCATCATACATTTACTGGATCATGAAAAAGAACCAGTGCTGCATCTACTGGCAGTGGCAACAGACCATGGTATCCCTCCTTTGTCCTCCAACTGCACTATCACTATTATGGTGGAGGATGCAAATGACAATGAACCAGTATTTTTGCAGCAGTTCTATAATGTATCGATACAAGAACATGCTGCTTTGGGACACTGCTTTCTTCAGGTAAGAATTAAGATTTTTTTTTTTATTCCTGATTATGGTAAAAATGCAAGGAGTGGTGGTTACAATGATCAGTGATTTCACATCAAAATCTTGGAAATCCCAGCATTTGGCTGACAGTTGTTTGCAATAGTGGAAAGGCTGGGAGTTTAACATCTCTACTCTAAAGTCACACCAGGAGTCAATGGAGGGGCAAAGTTTCCTAAAAAAAAATATACCTGATTTATTTTGGGCTTATTACCCTTCTACATTTAAACTGAGTGAACAGCCTTTTTTCAGTTCTTCTAAGTTTCTTATGTTGAGAAAAAAATATGTTTCTTAATAATCATGTACACTGCTCTGTGCTTACAATATATTATGCTGTTCCCTGCATGTTATTGCTGTAATACCAAATATGGACCTAACTGATTAAAGGATGAATTGACCTGTCAAATTCACTTCTCAACAATTCAAGCCGCATTGCCAAATCAGTCACAAATTCACTTTTTGTTTATAAAGCACTGGACAGACTTGTGGAGAAGTGAACAGTGACGTTTGCTGTTGAATGCATTGTATGGTGTAGTTAGTTAAACAGAAGTAGGATGGGAAGTAATGCAAATTTATGTGAATTCCCCCAGTAAAGTGCAGTGACGTCATCCTCACCATATTCCACTAACGTTATTTAAATGAATAATATATCTATTTATATGCCACCTTGTTCCTAGGTCATGTTGTCATTTAGTCGCAGTTGCCATTGAAGAAACAGTTGCAGTACACCTACCCAAATTTGCTCCATTGACAGACTTGTTCAGTAGATGAAGTACATGTGCATGCAAATTAATGCGAAGTGCTTCATAAGATTGTGACTATTGTAGTTGCCCAAATTAGATGTGTATTTGGCACAAGAGATATACATGACTATGGGGCCTTTAGCCAATAAGGCTCTATGGATTTAACACACAAGTTTGGGTGATGCATTGGTTAATCATTCTCAGTGTTACTCCTCTGTTGGCATTACAGATATACTGTAAGAGCTTGTAACATACATAGAGGTACAGAACTATAGTTTCTTGCTGAGTTTAGGCCTGTTTGACTGTCACTAGTCACGCCAAGTTGCCTATCCACACTGCTAGTTTCTAGAAAACAGCAGCAGATAATTCTAAATTCTACCTGGAGTGAGTGAGGCATTGCTGGACAGGTGATCAAAGCTAGTCATTTTAGCACTACTGAAAAAAAGTGTGATATTAAGGGCAGTATTTTAATCCAAGATCTGTCTAGTAACATTATTTCATTTGTTATGCAGACAATAATGTACCCCTTTCTGTAGTTTATAAGGATATTACCAGACACCAAGAAGTTCCATGACCATATAAAATCATCCATGTGCTATTTTACTGGGCAGGAAACTCTGTACTGACTCGTAATATCCCTATAAACGACAGAAGGGGTAAGTTATATTTTATAATACACATGGCAAAACAAAATAAAATACTTTTACACCTTGAAACCTATTTCAGTGCTTGTTAAGCATTATTGCTAATATAGCCTTTTTCATTTCTAGATTCAAATTTTTCTTGTGTCATTGTATCACCCAAATAGTTTGGTTTAATGTAGCACTGTTATACTGTAGCTTGTTCAGAAAGCCTACAATTCCCAGGATGCCATGTCACCCACAAGATGGTATTAGTGCTGAAGAACCAGTTGGTGATTGTTGTTTATACATTGTTAATATGTTATTGTATACATTTCCTATGATCCACTGTAAGGTATTTAGTCACAAGATCAGAATCCACTGTAGACAGAAGCATTAGCTAACTCCTCCTTTATATCATTGAATATTATTTGCTGCCCTATAATATCATGCATAACCACAAATCCCATAATTTTCCCAGGCACTTGTTGATCCCAGAGGGGATGTTCAGGTTTCAGTGACAATGTTGTTCACAGGATCAGCAAGGATCCATTTGATTGGCATACAAGTTATTTAAATACAGCATTTGGAAAAATATTATCTTTAATATTAAATTCATGAATTTGATTGTTCTCAGTCTGTTTTTATCTGTACTAATAGCAGCCATGTTGTCTGTGTTTGTAAAACAAACCCCAAGCACTCTCATTGTGTAAAGCGGATCTGTGAGGTCCACTTAACGGACTCTTTTTAGGAAGCAGGGAGTTTTCTCTTCCAGTACTGGCTGCTGCTTTCTCTATACTATATGCTGCTCCAGTATGCTGCACACAATATCATACAGAGCAAGGAACAATATACCACATAATACACATTACAACCGCTTCATAATACACCATTTTACACAAAAT
>WMED01005010.1:8333-20020 GCA_019650415.1 Pipa parva
CAGCTTACCTCATCAGAGGAGGTGCATCGCTGGAACGCTGTTGGAGGTGAGTGGAGGGCGTGGGACAAGGGGCGGGGGGAATCATGGGGCAGGGAGGCGCGCGGGGGGGTAGGAGGTCAAGTTTAGAGATGGGCGATGTGGGTGACAGCGCCCCTCAGATAGATTGCTCCCTGGGCCGTCGCCCACATCGCCCATAGGTAGAACCGGCTCTGCTCAGGAGTAAAGTCTAATTTACTAGTTGGGATGCCAGCATTACCTAGCTCATGTGTCGCAGTCATAACCTGGGACGTTTTGGTCGATGGGGCGTGGTCAGATCAGAGAAGAGGCGGAGCTACCAACAGGGGACCCAGGCCCTGACAACTTGAGGGTTTCCCCCGACAGACTTTGTATACCCTCTGGGTAAAAAAAGGGCAAGTTCTTATAGCAAAGATCACATATAATAATATAATTCTATAAAATATAGAAGGTGTGTAGCAAATCAGCCAAGTATTTATATACATAACATGAGGTTTTCTGTAGCAATGTGTTCCATCACTGGAATCCACAGTCCTGATCATCCCTTTAATGAGGTACAATTCATTCATTCCCATATTCATTTGCAGAGCAATAAAAATTTAGAAAGCTACAATACCAGGGGCAGTGCCGTGGCTCGGTGGTTAACACCAGTGCCCTGCAGCCCTGGGCCAAACTCCACCCTGGACCTCATCTGCATGGAGCCTGTGGGGGTTATTCACTAATGTTCAAATTTGAATGTCGGATTCTCTCAAACAGCGGATTCCCATAGCAAATCTGCGACAATTTCCCCATTGTAAAGTCGCGACTGCGACAATATAATTATAATAAAGACGCGACTGTGACAGTAGCAGCCTATTGCGACCATCTTTATCTGGTGAATTCGCACCTATATGCATGGGCTCTGGTGCGGTACAACCCTAGCACAGACTGCTATGTATTAACCCCTTCGCTACGTGTCATGGCGCAGCGCCATGACACAGAAATACCATTCACTTCCGTGTCATGGCGCTGTGCCATGGTACGGAACCCCCGCGTCCGTGTCACGGCGCTGCACCATGGTACGGAACCATGACTTCTCTGGCTCCGTATGGAATATGGTGCAGCCGCCGTGGCACTAGAATCGGATGGGGCTCCGTAGCGAAAGGGTTAACACAATATTCATTAAATGTGCTCACACAATGCATAATTAGTGATGCTACAAATCCATGTACAGGATGCACAGAAGTGCTTTTCAGTTGACCTCCTAGTTACAGGTTCATGAGATCATTTTTTCCTATACTGTTTCTTCCAGAAATGTAAAAGAAAAAAAAAAACAGGAGTTATTCCCTAATCAGGCATTTCAGTAGTTAATTTATTTAAAAGCAAATTGAATTTTTTTCAGTATTGAAAAGATTGTTTTCTGAGATAAATGACAGAATCTGTAACACTCTAGAAAAATTAAATACCACGAGTCAAAATCTGTTACATTTAAAATGCAAAGAAAACCGAACTAATATTTATAAGGGGGGAATTCACCAAAATGCGAAGTGAGGTCCGGATCCTTCGCCTCACTTCGCACATGCTGTTATGCGCTCGCTGATGTCCTGCATGCGGACATCAGCGAACGCTTTAAAGGGATTCCAGTCTCGGCGAGACCACTCGAGTTGCTTCGCCGAGACTGGAATCCCTTTAAAGCGTTCGCTGATGTCCGCGTGCAGGACATCAGCGAGCGCATAACAGTAAGTGCGAAGAGAGGCGAAGGATCCGCACTTCACTTCGCACTTTGGTGAATTCCCCCCCTAAATATCTAACGTACCTGCAATGCAAATTCCTCAGATCTCCCCAAGTTATTAAATCTGAGTATTATGTAAATACAAGCACTTTTACATGTGCAAATACTATTATCAATGTATATATGTGTAAGCCATGTACTTATACTTATGCTATATCAGGTTAGACCACAGGGAAACATATTTTTCTTCTCTTGTTACCACATTCTGACTTTATTTATTATTATTACTAATAGCTGATTTCAGAAATCTAGGGGGTTATTGATTAAAGTTTAAATTGTCTCGTAAAGGTGTGAATTCGCCAGCTAACAACATTCACATAATAGACAACTACAGAAACATGGGGGTTATTCACTAAAGTCCGAATTGTTGCGTATAGGTGCGAATTCGCCAGATAAAGACAGTCGCAATAGGCTGCTACTGTCACAGTTACATCTTTATAATGAGAATATTGTCGCAGTTGCGACTTTATTATGGGAAAATTGTCACAATCTTAACATCACAAAATTGTTATGACTTTACAATGGGGAAATTGTAGCAGATTTGTTATGGGAATCCGCTGTTTGCGAATTCGACAGTCAAATTCGCGCCTTAGTGAATAACCCCCACATGAATTTACTAGGGAATATAGTCGCGGTCACAGATTTGCTATGAGAATCCGCAGTTTAGTCAATAAGGAGATCAGGGGAATATTGGCTAAAGTCCGAAATGTTGCGTTAAGGTGTGAAGTCGCCATCTAAAGACAGCCTCAATAGATTGCTACTGTCGCAGTCACGTCTTTATAATGAGAATATTGCCACAGTTGCGACTTTACTATAGAAGTATTGTCACAGTCGCGACTTTAAAACTGTCACCGTTGTGACTTTACAATGGGAAAATTGATTTGCTATGGGAATCCACTGTTTGAGAATTCTGACTTTAGTCAATAACCCCCCTCAGGGCGTAGCCACCCGAATTGATAAGAATTCACTTGGACGGTTGAATTCTCACTTTAATCAATAACCCCCTCCCCCCAGTGCCCCTTTCTGTAAGTAGCTGAAAGTAGGGGGGTTAAACCTCAATGTTTTCCTAAAGGATTATTAACATCAAATAATGAACACTTGCTTTATGCCGTAACACACAATTAACTCTGTGTTTCCTTGGATTACGAATCGTTCCTAAAGTGTATAATAAATATCAGATGATGTTTTTAACTCTTTACATGCAGTGCGTTGTGAAGACATAACCGCTGACGTTTCTGGAGCTGAACAGATTTGGGATCTGTTTATCCATCAAGAAGAATGAGGATCTGATATTTTGGCAAAAAAAAACCAACAAAATAAAATAAAAATTTTTTCACTGAATTTGGAATAAAATATTCCCGATAAAATATTTTTGCCTTCTTTTATAAATAAATATATATATATTATTTATTTATTTTTTTTTGTATTTTCATTACATTTCTTTTCGCCGCTTTTTTACTAGCGAGGATATAGAAGATGTATCTGATGCCTTTTTGTAATGTATCTGAAGATTCCTGTGTGAGTGAGAACAGCCTAGTGGAGAGTAGGGGCTGTAGGACCCAGAAGAGACTGACTGCAAGCCTCTCTAGCTGGCTTGTCACTAAACCAGTGCAGAGAGCTCCCTGCTCTACAGAGAGGAAGGATCTGCTGCATTGGGGTGCAGGGGGCATCACAGCTGGCATGGTGGGTAATTTCCCTATTCCTTTCTGCTGCACTGTGACACCTGATCACCCAACCTTATATTATACACCAATCATTTAAACCAACCCACTCCCTGATTTTCATTTCAGTGAAGGATAAGGCAACAGTGCTGTAAGGATATGTACTGCTCCATCTGCCTGCCAAGCATCTAATCAACACAAGTCCTGGGTGGAGGTACTGTGTGTGTGTGCCTGTTTATATATACCTGTCTGTGCCTTGCTGATTTGCTATTCCCTTAGCTGATGATAATGCATTTGTGACTGTGTCTGTTTATACAATGGATCTTTTGGATTAGTCCAGGCCTGAACTTACTGGACTTTTAAACTTCTTGCTTATATTTGTTACTGTGATAGATCTGACATTTTTTTTTTTTTTGGTATACAATACAATGGTGAGTATTCTAAGGATGAGTCCCATTAAAGGTTCTTGGTGGGTTTATAGGGCATGGCCGCTTCTAGTTAAAGGTAAGTGAATTGTGTTAGGCCGTCAGTAGCTCCACACTGCTTCTTTACTGTTATGTTTATGAAGCCATATTTCACAGCGCTGTCTGTAGTCTGATACAGTACTTTAGGTTAGAGCTGATTGCTTGTATAGACACAGCTGCTGGGGGAAAAACTGCTGGGATTTAGTACAATGGGACAGAGTCAAGCAATCTACTGCTGTAAAGGAAATCCGCTCTGTCGGCAAAGAGATTCTGCAGCAGCTGCTCGCTGAAGTGTAAGGAACGGAAAAGGTTATGACCTAAATTATCAGAGAGTTGGGATTTAGAGAGGCGGGCAACAGACCTGCCAAGCTTTCACTTTATTAATTAATATTACCCGGTTAATTTTGCACATCGTATGACCATTTTTAAAGATCGATTTACCTTGATCAGATCTTTCGACTTTTTTTTTTTTTTTTTTTTTTTTCCTAGTTTTTTGTTGCTGCTTTTATATCACCGCTGCTAGACAGGGAACAGGTTTTATTTTCCTTTACTGCCCCCTATTTAAAGGGTTTCCTATAAGTAGCTTCATTTAGTATTTATGGAGATGGCAAAGTTTCCAATGCGGCTCACTGGTGCTTTTGGTGAATACGGTTACTTTAAATATTTTATTTTTTAATGTTAAGGTTGTGGTCCCTTTAAAACTGAATACGTATAAAATGCACCTGCTTGCGCGCTGAATTAAAATCAGTTCACGTGCAATAACGCATTCTTTAAAAAAAAAAAGTCTGCAGCAATGCATATAAACTCGTTACAGATCAGCATTGTAGCAGGTGTATTTTATTATAGGCATTGAGTTTTAAAGGGATGGGGTGGCAATTCTACCCTGTAACGGTAAAATAACTTTATTTGTGTTGCTGTTCTACATTCTGTGACATCATAATCACTCTGCCCTCAGTGATGACTGGCAGAACGCAGCAATTAAGGTCTTTGTTTTCGTTTCATCTTTAGACAGCAGAAATATTTCATTCTGTCACAATCTGAATCCACAGAAAACAGCATTTCAATAAGTGGGAAATCTTTTTAGCATCTGTTGATTAGGCAGACTTCCAATTACCTTAGACTCGGCCTGCACCTGTTCAAATAAGTTCTTTTTCACAACAACACTGCTCATTGTGCAGAGATCAAGGCAAAGCGCGATGCGCCAGAGTTTTAGATCGCATTCAATGCGATCAGTTAACCACTTTGTTGCTGGAGGGATCTCTAGTGTGTTTTCTAGCACAGAGATGGGTTCAGATATCGAATCAAGTGCTATTGTTTTAAAAATACATTGGCGTTTTATTAAAATAAAGTTTTGGTATGATGAGTCAGTCTGGCGCCGCCATGTTATGGCGCCCACATGCAACAAAAACCTCAGTTGGTCATGTAGGAAGGAAGCAAAGATTTCTTGATCGGTTGTACCAATGTACAAGTGGATTTTTGCATTAGGTTAAAGGACCAGTAACATTAAAAAAAAAAAAAAAAAAAAAAAAAAAAAAAAAAAAAAAAAAAAAAAAAAAAAAATTCTCAATTCCCATTTTGGATTGGTGTGGTAGTTATTCAAATACAGCATTTTTTAAATACATGTTATCTTTGGAAGTAAAATTCATGAATTTTATTGCTTTTGAAATAAACAATATATATTGCTATCAGCAATGATAACAACAATAAAATGTATTAATTTTTATTTGGTTTTTAATCATTGCTGATAGCAGCCATCTTGTTAAAAGAAACCTCACCCAATCTCATTGTTTTCTGTGGTGCTTTACATATACAGGAAGTGTGCCCCAAAGCCCGTTATTTTGAAGCTAAACGTCTTAATTTCTCTACACACTTTAAGATTTCCGAAAGCACAGATTGAACATACAGTATGTATAAATGCATTTGAGGCGTTTTCAAATTTTTTTTTTTTTATGTTGCTGTTATTTTAATTAATGTAAATTTGTCACCTTAAATTAGCCTGTACACTTGTGATGACTGGTTGCTGTTCACACTATACACAGCCTATTGACTGGCAAATGACTTTACTTATCTCTAGCACAGGTTGTTAATCCTCACGTGTTTGAGGGGGATAAAGCGAAATGTGTGGCTACAGATTTTCCCACGGCATTCCTTACGTTCTCTGCTTAGTATCAGTGAAGTCTTGACCGTCGGTATTTTGGTGTTGATCAGTAGAATTTTCTATGAATTTGTGAATTTCTAAGCACATAACATGGCATTAATTTCCAGCTGATTTTTTTTTTTTTTTTTCTCATTTTTACTTTATTAATTCCACAAAAAAGGTTTCTCTGAAAGGGTGTTTCCACCATAAAATAACTTTGCTATTTGCAGTTTATTATTTGAAAAGAACTTTCCTGCAGTTGCTATGAATTCTGTACAAAGTTAGATTTTCTAGCCATATTGGAGTTAAGAGTTGCCTCCTGTCCCCTAAAATGGTTTCAAGCAGCAGTTCTCAACCTGTGGGCCGCGACCCCCTCACAGGGACCACGAACCGCTGTGGAGCCCGGTAGTGATCGCAGGTCCCTTCTTATAATGGTTCCTGTGTGGTGACTTTGGCCCTAAACATCACTATGTGACGCGCGTACAATGATGTTTTGCCCAATAGTCACCATGTGATGCGCGTACGTGATGACGTTGGGCCTAAACGTTGGTGCGTGACATCAGCGCCGGGGATCGTGGTCTCATAAAGGTTGAGTACCGCTTCTTTAAAGGGTAAGTAGACCCTGTATATAAAGAGAGACCCATTTACCTATTGTCAAGCAATAAATTGATTAATGATGAGCGTTTTACGGTTCAGTGCTGCCTCCTCCTCTCTATAGCAAGCCAGTCTCTTCTGATCTATACAGAAATGCGATTCTCTTCACTTCCTGTTCGATGTTGGCAAATTTAGCAAGCGCAGAAGCAGTTTTGCATCAGAAACAGGAGCTGAAGAGGATTGCATCTCTGTTCAGAGCAGAGGAAAATGGCTTTTATATAGAAAGCAGGAGGCAGCAGTGGTGCATAAAACCTCTATACACGAGTTATTTCCCCCCCCCCTCGCTCTTAAGAATCCCCCACGTAAGAGAAATGACCTATAGTTCTCCTTTAAAGACTCAGGGGGTAATTCAACATAGTCCAAACTTACCCTACGATCCTTCGCCTCTGCTCGCACAGACTGTTATGCGCTCGCTGATGAATGCACGCGGACATCAGTGAACACTTTAAAGGGATTCCAGTCTCAGCGAAGCTTAACTTGAGTCGCCTCACAAGACTGGAATCCCTTTAAAGCGTTCACTGATGTCCATGCGCAGGCATCAGTGAGCGCATAACAGTCTGTGCGAGCAGAGGCGAAGGATCGGAGGGTAAGTTCGGACTATGCTGCATTACCCCCTCAATATTTTGCACGTGATGTAGACCTTTTCCCAAAAATGCCAACTGCACATACATTATTTAGTCAGGGCTCTCTTGCCATTGCTTAAAATAGGCCATCACTCATCTTTAGTCATTTAAAGGTTACGTTTCATACAATATTCTTCTTCAGGTGGGCTATTTTTATAAACGATAATGCAGCAAAGAATGAAACATTTTCATAGACGATATAACAGAGCTGCTATAAAAGCAATGTGGCGAACACATCTTAGTTATTTTACTTGTAGCGGGGCTTGCGTAATGGAAAGGTATTGAGCATCTTAATGTAAATATTAGGTAATTCTGAATGAAATGACAAGTGTGTCACTTTCACAAGCTGTCATTTGTAACCGTAATTACCGGTACTGTTTGCAGCACAGCTAAAATGTGTTTTCCTAAGGGCTCATACTCATGGGCTTTCTGTGTTGCATTTAGCTGTATTGCATTGACATGCATTCAAGTGACATATAGGATAATTAAATTCTTCCCAGTATCCCAGGGGGTTAAAAGCAGTGCATCCCTGTTCCCCTTCCCCCATGCGGTTTCATCCCCTGTGCACCACTTCCTGTTTTCTTATTGATAGTGCACTGTGACATCACTATTGAAATCAACAGAGCACCATTGGCTCTGATGTGATTGGTTGTGGGTTGGTGACAAGACAGCCAGTAGGTACTGGTGAGGAGAGGAAAGACTTGGGGATTGGGACATTTAACAGGCGATCTGAGACAGCAGAACATGACTGGAAAAATGGGCCCTGGGATTGCAGGCAGGGGACAAAGCTGCCATAGGGAAACAAAGTCTATATGTGTTAGGTTGGAGAAGCAGTATATATGATCCATTCTATGATTTAGTCCAGTGTTGGCGAATCTATGGGACGTGTGCCAAAGAGGGCATGCAGATCCCTCGCTGTTGGCACACGAGCCGTCAAGAAAACTGCCTTCAGTACAGGCCGCGGATCCGATCTAGCAGTTTTCAGGCCGGATCCATGGCCTGTACTGAAGGAGGGCTCGCTCGCAAGGGAGCTTTCCTCCCCGACTCAGGCACAATGACATCACTCATCAGCGCCGGCACTTCGTCGGACGGTGTTGGTGAGTGACCTCACCTTTTCAGCACTCCGTGCCAAAAAGGTTCGCCGCCACTGATTAAGTCCATCCCCTGCCTCTGCCCAGGGCACTTCTCTGTTCTGAACGTGCTCAGCAAAATTTCTTCCCTCCTTCCAAATGTAGCGATAATGAAGTACATTGCTATACTGTAAAGGGTTCACTTTTATTATACATATTGTTTTTGTATCCCTTTTAAACAGAGGCACATGGCAGTGTCCAGTCTCCAGCATTTCCTGAACTGAATCCCTATCCCCAGGCATTACGTTCACTTAAACTGCCCCAAGTCTAGTTCAGAATCCCAACTGACAGGCTCCTTCTTCCATATACAGTGAGGTCTAGATATCTATATCTGGACAGAGACAACATTTTCTAATTTAGGTTTTGGACATTTACCATAATGAATCTTGAACAAAACAATTCAGATGCAGTTCAGTTGAGACTTTCAGCTTTGATTCAGTGGGTTGAACAAAATGATTTCATAAAATTGTGAGAAACTAAGGCATATTTTTAAACACAATCCCTTCATTTCAGAGGCTCAAAAGTAATCAGACAAATTAAATAAATAAGTTTCAGTAAATGGGTAAATTAAAAAAAAAAAAAATTGTGTCAGTGTCCAAATATATATGGACCTAACTGTAGAAGAAGGTGTACCAGTATATAATAATATAGAATGTTCTATTCCCAGCAAGCATACAAATATATAGGCAGCAAATACTAGAGTGCTAATAGGACAAGAGCACTTCAAAATTGACCTTTCTGGAATTTACCCAGAGTTCTTTATTGGATCCTTATTAGAATCTTAACTGGAGTGTACTGCATCGCAGACACACCCAAAAAATGGTCGTACCCATTCCACTGGTTAGAGTGCAGAGCTTAGCTGTGAGATAAGCTAACTCTAATCTTTGTGTGTATTTATGTATAATTTTATTTATAAAGTGACACATACAGTATGTACGCAGTGCTGTACAATTCAGCAATACAAATATAATATAGACATCAGAAAAGTGCATAAAAAAATACAAGAATAATATCACGAGGATACATCACATACATCAGCGGTTCTCAACCTTTTTTGGCTGCGAACCCCGGCTCTGACATCACCACGCATTGCGTGATGACGTTTCTGTCAAACGTCATCACGTACGCGCGTCACGTGGTGACTTTTTCTGATGAAGTCACCCCGCAGGAACCCTTATTAGAAGGGTCCTGTGGGTGCTTTCGGGTGCCGCATCAGTCGCGACCCACAGATTGAGAACCGCTGCTCTAAGTGCTAGATTGCAGTTGACATAAGAGGATGGAGGTCCCTGCCCCCTAGAGCTTACAATCTAAATGGGAGGAGAACTTACAAACACAGATAGAAGGGTAATAAGAGCTGTAACAATGTGCTGAAACACTGGTCAATAAATACATATACTAAGCATAAATAACGTAAGAAAGAATAAAATAAAAAATATATACAAAATATCAGTGCTAGTGCTCAAATTTGTAGGACTTCAGTTTGGTTTTATATGTGCAGAGGGAATGTTCCTGGCGAAGATAAAGGGGTATAGAATTCCAGATGTGGGGGGGCAGAAAGAGAAAAGGATTTAAGACTAGAAAGGGCAGTGCTGGTGTGTGACATGCAAAGCTGGTTGCTTTGGGAGGAGCACAGTTTACAAAGAGGAATGTATGGGCATACGATTGAGGAAATGTAGGGAGGGGCAACAGAGTGAAGTGCCGTAAATGTCAAAAGGAGGATGCTGTAAATGATGCATTTGCTTACGGGAAGCCAAGATGCAGAGAGGGATTTGGAGAGAGGCTGTCTCTTCTGGGGGTAGATGGAGAGAATCCTGGCAGCAGAATTTAGAATAGATTGGAGCGGGAAGAGGTGGGAAGCTGGAAGGTAGATAGAAGAACATTACAGTAGTCCAAGCGGGATAGGACGAGAGCATACATGAGGGTGTTAGCAGTGGAGCGAGAGAAAAAGGGGCAGATCTTGGCAACGTTGCAAAGGAAAAATCATCAGGTTTTAGCAGTGATAGAGATGTGTTTACAGAAAGAAAGGGCAGAGTCAAAAGTTAACCCAAGATAATGTACAGAGGTTACAGGGTTGAAGATAGCATCATCCACTAGAATGGAAAATATAGGAGCGGGGCCAGGTTTGGGTGGGATGTTAATTCCATTTTAGAGAGATTTGATTTGAGCTGGCGCTTGGCCATTTACGAGGAGATTGCCAGGAGATAATTGGAAATTTGAGTCTGCAAGATCAGGTGCTAACACCTGAAACACAGGAGGGCCTCTTTGCTTCAGAAGTGGAGAGCCAAAAGTGAGATAATTTAAAGGGCCAGTAACACTAAAAAAAATTCCCACTTGGATGTGCATGGCAGTTATTCAAATACAGCACTTATACTGTACATTAGAAAAATATATTTTTTACATGAATAAAGAAATATCAAAAAACTGTGTAAATTTCTATCCCCTATAAAGACTAACTAACCACCCTAATCATAACCAAAATGTGGAAAGTATATGGTCTTCTGGCCTAAACTGCTGTGTTATGAAGGAGTATATTAGTACCTTTGGGCTGTATTGCTATCTTATATTGCTTCTGGTACTAATATCATATGTCCGCCATGTTTGATCCTAATTAATATTCTATACCAGTGGTCGGCAAACCACGGCTCGAGAGCCGCATTTGGCTCTTTGGCCGCAGTGTGCAGCTCCGAGCTATCTGCCCTCCCCCGGCCTTTGATGTCTCTTGTGATGGGACTTCAAAGGTCATGTGATCGGGAGCGTACTTGCTCCTCTCCCTTTGCGGCTCCCGGAGGAATTTGCAAAGGTGGAGGAGGGAGAGAAATGGCACCCTCCTCTATGAAGATTGCCGACCCCTGTGCTATTCAATCATGACACAACTTCAGACTTATTGTTTGATTGGTTGGGTAATGTCACATGGTACATTAAATTGTGGATATCAATGAGGCATAAACTCAGTGCGGGTTTTTAAACATGCTCTGTAGAAGCCAGTTTCCTAGACACAGGCTTTCTCAACTGATTCAATTAAAAAAAAAAAAAAGCTGCCATGTATGAAATCACGCATGGAGAATAAGCATAAATAAATCATGTATTGTAGGTGACTTGGAAGGGAAAGACTGTGGGGGTTATTGGCTAAAGTCAGAATTGTTGCGTAAAGGTGTGAATTTGCCAGCTAAAGACAGTCACAATACAGTCATGGCCAAAAGTTTTGAGAATGACACAAATGTTAATTTTTACA
>WMED01005011.1:0-20015 GCA_019650415.1 Pipa parva
TTCTTCTTCCTAGGGGGGGCATGACAGAAAATAATTGAGAACCACTGCCCTAGCTCAACAATCCTATTTCAGAACTCTCATAAATTAAAATAAATCAAATCAATACCTACCTACAACTGAGGATTCAAGGTCTACCATGATGGCCCGCGGCACATGCTTTCCATTTCCTGTTTCACTGAAGAATGTTGTAAAAGAGTCATCAGAGCTGCCCTGCTTTGACTGATCAAAGAATTTGCCATCTGGTTGAATGCCATGCTCAAAGCAAAAGAGCTCCCAGCATGCATTGCCAATCTGAACACCAGCCTGGCCAATGTGCACAGAGATGCACTCCCTCTGCAGAGAAAAAAAACATAAAGGGGAAGTATTATATTGATCAGATTATCTGCTGCAGCCGCATACTAGTAAACTTCTAAGTATGCAACCCCATGTCCACGAGTAGTGTAAAGCACATGATAAATTCTAGGCAGATTAATAGAAATGTATCTGGTTCCTTTCACATATTTTCCTGCTCAGAATCCATTAATATCTTAAACCAATGAGATAGATCTTAGCATTTCACCTGACCACATGACCTGCCGACAGCCAATCAGAAAAGGCGTCGGACGTCATGTGCGTGGCTTCGGAGGTGTGCTCAGAGCCACAACAAGGTGGCTAAAGAGCCGAACATTGCCAACCGCTGGTATATACTATAGATTCTATAATATAGTATAATCTATAGTCAACACAGCACCCATAGACAGAACCCACCAGAGATGCAAGCATCAGAATTTCTGCAACTTCATAACAATTCATGGATATTATTTTTTGACAGTATTTTCTTGACACAACTTAATACTTTCAGGCTTAAATAAGAGTGTTTTTTTCCCAACTCCACCATTCCCACAAACACCCAAATAGTGTTAGGTCACACTACAGAAATGAATCCTGAAACTTATAACTTATTCTGACTCAGCCAGTATTAGAAGCATATTACTCAGAGAGATTACTTCTCCTTCCTGTAGTCCCCTGAAACCTTTAAATGCAACTTCCTCCCATATTAGAACGTATTAATCACCAGTGACCCACTCCCAGTCATGACGTACAGATTTGGTCTTGATCCCCCACATTCTTGAAGGAGAAAAATCTTTCGGAACCTCCCCAAATTTCAGTCCGGACTGAGAGGATATTTCTTTCTGCAGGAGGCAAGGGCAGCAGGAGAACAGCTTGCAGCTGGTTTCAGGTCTCACAGCTATAAACAGCCACTGGTTAAATGACAGGGACATACTTACACATAAAACTGTTGTGCTCCTCTATAAACAGCCAATGGCTTCACACAGCTTTAAACAAAGTGATGGAATTCAAAGCTACAGAATGGAACAAAAAATGTACTAATCAAGCTGATGTTTGGCTTGTTCTACAAATATTATGAATCCAGGTCCACTGAACTGGACAATGCATCAGTGTTGTTCAACATGGAATTCATTTTCAGTATTTCTTGCAAATTTTACATTTTATTTTTTGTTAAGGGCCTCTCCTATTATTTAAATGGTCTTCTGGTTGTTAGAGTTGGAAAACGTAGCAACAAAACTTAGAGTAAAGTACAGACTGGAAGAGCTATAGTACAGGGCCTGAACAGAATGATAACTAAACCTCAAGTTTATCTAGTTGTTGGAGATTACTTTCTGCAATCAAAAAGATGAGCAATTGCAAACTGTCTTAAAAGACCAGTAACACAAAAAAATGTAACATTCGGATTTGGATTGGCGTGGCACTTATTCAAATAAAGCACTTGTAAAAAAAATGTTATCTTTAAAGTTAAATTCATGAATTTTATTGCATTCTGTCTGTTTTTTTCTTTACGGATAGTAGCCATCTTCTTAAACAGGCCTTACCCAGTTCCATGGTTTTTGATGGTGCTTTTGATAATAGCTATTCAGGAAGTGTATTGAGAGGAAAACGATTTTAAAAATAAATAGCTAAATAACTTGCTTTATAGACACAATTTAGAATGTTTGTTAGACCAGATTGAATATAAAGTAACTATAAATGCTTTTGAGGCATATTCAGTTTTTGGTGTTACTGTTCTTTTAATCGCGTGGGAACCTGGAAAGAGAGTTATATATTTCAGGAGCTGTGCAAGCAAATGACAAACCCGCAATAACAGTCTATTTCTGACTCTAAGTGGCCAAGGGCCAAATGTATTGAGAAAAGTCTTTTGACAGTGAACAGCTTCAGTGCATTGGGACATTTTATTGTGCAATAAGCATGCAAGGCCTATCAGTTGAAGAGACATTATTGTATGTACAACATGCATTCCTGATTAAATTGATGGATTTTTTTTTTTACTCAGAAGACTAATGTGGATAACCCATCACTGAATAATTTGTTTAATCATTTCACTGGAGTTTATGGTTAATATTTGAATTAAACTCAGCAAAGGTTGCAATCTAACAGTAGCAACATATAACTAGAATAGCAGAGAGCTGTAAAAACTGGCTTCCATCAGTCCATCTTTTTAAATCTAGATTGGTCATTCTGATTGGTTCATACAGGCAGGCAATCAAACCAGTAACATTTGTCTGAGTAGAGAGACTTGCTCACCATTCACATGACCTATAGGTAGTTTCGACAAAGAGTTTGCACTTACCAGACCCCAGTGATGTATATAATATCTGACTATACTCTGCTGTGTCCAAGCACAGGTATGGTTAGAAGCCATGTCCAATTAGAGGCACCACTAAGGCACACTGTGTTACTGAAAGGGACTCCCTCATTTGGTTACTGAAACCAAATTTACTACTAGTATTACACAAGAAAAATTCTTTTAGTTTTACACACAATGAAACCCTTTTTCTAAAGAGAGCAACATTCTGAAATACTTTTTTCTGACGAGATGGTATATCTCTTAGTTTAATCATGTATTTGATGACAGTGTCCTTTCTGTAGTAGCAGGAAATACCTGCCCTTTTTATGTGATTTAATGCGTTTTGAGTTGTGTTTAAGCTTAGTGCAAAGGTAATGATAAAAGTTTTATCTTGATCCAGTTCTGTTTAAAAAAAAAAAAAATCACAAAATCATCAGAAAATTGGCTGGTGTTGTAACCCATAGCAACCAATCACACCCAATTAAACTACTCTGCCGCCAGTAGACTGATTAAAGCCTAAAAGTGATTGTTTTTTACAACACAGTGCAATATTGTTAGCAACAGGTAGTTAATGAAACCTGGATCAGCATGGTTATAATAGAATGCTAAGAAGGGGATTTCATCCGCAAAGAGAGGTCTAGTAACCCATTGCAACCAATCAGAAGCTGACTTTCATTATTCTAACTCCCCTTTATAAATTAATGCTAATTTCTGATCAGTTGAAATGGGTAACCTCTGGGGTATCTTAGTCCAATTGTGTCCATAGGGCTAAAATATACACTTTCTAATATACTTTTATTATCTACCATTTTTAACTTATTTTAATTTTAAAAAAAGTCCCCCATGGCAGGAAAAAGTTTAACGGCGAAATTTACTATAGACGGAAATGATTTTTTGGCCCATTTTTGACTGTTTTTCATAAGTAAAAAAGTATGTTTTCGAACTTTACGCCTGTTTTTTTTGGCTAAAAAATGGTGGGAAAACGGGAGCAAAACAACAATCGAAAACATAATTAAATGACTTTCTGCCCAAAAAGTTTCTAACTTTAGTAATTTTCACCCTAGAGGTCCAGGGTCAGAGTTGGAGTGCCCCTGACACAAATAGTCCTCGTTGCCTACCAGTGCCCTCTCCTGAGCACTACTGCTAGGGAACCTCTGCTCACTCTAGATGCATTACAAGCGGTGGAAAATTGTGTCACTCCCTCCTCCTCACAGGACCACGCTGCGCCATTAATGAACTAAGCAGGTAATCCATCCTTTTAAAGAATAGTATGACCCTGTGAGATAAAGGGCGCAACACACTTTCCCATGATGTGTAATGTAGCCAGAGTGCAGAAAAGAATAGGTTTGTTAATGTGTAAGACTTAGTGGATGAATGTGTGTGCAAGTGTGCTACAAACCTCCCAGTCTGACTTTATCCACTCTAAAAAATGATATACAAGATCAGATCATGATAAGCCAAAGTTGTCTGAGGGTGTATATACCTTTAACATACTGACCCTCTCCCTTAATTACATCCCCTATGCAAGGTTCTAATTATATATTCATTGAGGGTGACTGATACTGCTCAAATTAATGTTGTATCATGCTACAGACTCATTACGCATAATATGTGATTTTAAAATTAATTAGTTGCACCCTGATTCCATAAGGGAGAATGGGGAGTGTTTCAGACTAAATAACTAAAAATGCAGCAAAGTTGCAGCATGCTACATATCATTGGGACACTCATTAATGAATTGTGTAGTGTACATGTGTTCCTGAGATCCTCCTACATTACAATGGAATGAGCATAGGTTATAAGCAGCCAGATGAAACACAGCACGTGTAAAAAGTAAAAAAGTTCTAAATGGTTCATGAAATTCCTAATTTGATAATTTCACAGAATTTTTCATCCATTTATCCACAACAGGAAAATAAAAATCCATTTGCAATAACAGCTTTCACCAGGCCTGAGGGTGGCAAACGGATGTCCAAAGCATTAAATCCGATTAGTACGCATTCAGAAGAACAAAACTTTATTTTGCCCAAACGCAGTAAAATGACAATAATGTGGCATCCGTGGCACCAGGCTGGCATCATTATCAAATATTCTGAATTTTCGGACTGCAGCGCAATGTATAGCGGAAAGTGGATTTCCAATTTTAAACCTTTCAGCTCCTCTTGTTTGCATATTTCCTAACATTCTCTGCTTGTTGGACAGTCAAATCCTAATCTTCCCTTCCAGCAGCTGTCCTCCCCCCACTGACCACCAAGCTTTTGTCGAACTATTGGAATGTCTACTATCATGATCTGGATTTTTGAAAAGGAGAATGTGACACATTTTCCCCCTTTGATAAATATGCCCCTTTAAATAGGGAATTTTATTGTTTTTTGCAAACAAGTGATTACACAAAGATTCATTAACTGACAATAGATTTAATAAAATAAATTACACTTTCCCTTTTTTTATTCCAAAATACACAGTTGGAGTATTATTTTTCTAAACACATACAAATATTTTTTTGATTGAAAACATGTAAAGCATTTCATAGAACTAAAAATAAGATATAGCGATAAAAAGAATTACTGGACTCACAGCCGAGCCGCAGTAGCTTTTTTTTTTTTTTTTGCACCGATTTAGAAATAGCTGGCGTAAGAATGAATAGTAAATGGGCCACGCTTCTACATGAATTGATTTCTCCTTTTTGAGCTGCCACATAAAACAATACAACAGGATTCTACAGTTAAATGATTCAGTTTTAAAACATAATTTAGATAAATATACAGTACTTGTGTAAAAAAGGAAAAAAAAAAGTCTGGATTCTGCTTTAATTACTGCATTTCCACCTTTGGCAATACATTAACATACACAAGATTATTTAAAGGCACATTAATGTAAAAATAAATGCCATCGGATTGACATAGCAGTTATTCCTCTCTAGCACTTATAAAACTGGTCCCTTTAAAGTTAAATTCCTGATTTTCACCAATTTCTCTTGTGCATTTCTCTCTGCTGACTGCAGCCAAGTAAAAAAATCCCCCATCCCGCCCCATTTTTTTTTTCTTTTTAATGGAACTTAAAATAATACATATTCATGAAGTGCCCCAGAAAGCCCAAGTTATAGAAAGATGGCTGCAATCCACAGAAAAAGAAAGAAGACATAAAGCAATAGAAATCAAGAAGATTTTTACAATTGTTGAATGTAGAAGAGAACCTAACCGATGTTGCTTCAGGGGAAGTTAACTTTGTCTCAAGAAATGCGTCAAGACGTGGTTAATGTAAAGTGCCCCCATGTTATTATACGACACCACAACTTACTTAGAATAAAATAAAGGATTTCCGCACAATTGTTTTTGGATTTCTACTTTCCACAGAGCAGCACAGGTGGAGGTATTTGGATCAACCAGGCTTCTGTAATTTGGTTTATAATAGCCAGCAAGGTTATACTGGACGGAGTTTCAGGGATTGTAAGTAACCATGACAGTAGCCAGCTAGAGACAGAAGTCCAGAGATCCAGAGGCCACCACATCAGTGAAAGAAGTGTTGAAATATGAAGTTACACTATTTGGCTAAATAGAAGCAGTACAATCCCATATGCTTACAAAGTTTACACGTAGTACTGATGGTTCTATGATGTCACTAATATAGTGAAAGTGTTTATCCTTGACTTCCCTCCTGCTGTCAGCTCAGGACTATGCGCTCGGTGTCCACTGGAAAACACTGGATAGGATTTGCCGGAATAAGAGGAGCAGGCTGGTCACAGGCCTGTGAGAAACAGTAGATGCTAGAAAAGATTTGTAGAACAGGTTAAAGGAATAGTTCACTTTTACATGTGATATCAGTACAGTGAAACTACCTGCACCACAAGACCATGTGGCATTTATTACAACCTCATTTTTACATAGCAGGGCAATGTTATTCATTCCTTAGCAATGCAATGGTCTCTGTGCCCCATAAAATGAAATTGCCATTATACTCCAAATACCAGATTATAACCTCTTGCTTCAGGTTTGTCTGATGTTCCCATACCTTGCCTACTTCCACTGCCTGCCCTGCTATAATCCCCTTAATCCCCAGCAATCAGAACCCATAAGCTATGTTTCCACATGCGAGATGGCCACGTCTAGTAATTATAATTTGCTAGCCACATGCATCTTTAATATAGAAACTTGCAGAGCTGACATGCAGGGCAATAAAGGGTTCTCTGGCACTAAAAACAACCCTGGATGTCACAACAAGGCCTGATGGACGTGGCACACCTGTCCCACAGTGCATCATTGCTCACATCACAATGTGGTAACAATATCACAAGAGGAATGGATATATGAGCAAACAGATGATGGCAAAAGCTTTGGAAACATAAAACTGCTAACGATAGGAGTCAAAGATAAACAAAAAAACAACAACAACAAAACAATCCAGGCAGCGTGGGAATCAAGTTTACACACTGTGCTCTATACTATTCACATGCCAGGCCTACTATTAGTACAAATTGGTGTCAGTAACTAATTCAATACAACCTAACAGGAATACAATATTACACAGGTGGGATTATCTTTTACTCAGAGATGGCGCCATCTGCTGGGCACTCCAAAAGAAATGGATGATCCTTCAGCGTCCACAAATGATTAATGAATTCCCATAACTTTTTTTCTTGAGATTCAACTTTGTGCATGTATTATAATAACAATTGTTGAAAAGAAATATGTAAATCAGGCTACGTTAGAACAAAATCAAGAGTCTGAGATGAAACGTAGCCATACACAACATCTAATGCAACTACTGTTGTGGAACTACCACTAACGGCATCTCCCTATCAACTCAGCAGATGAAGGATGATTGGAGTTATATTTATGACACACTGGAGCTTATGAGTCCCCCCTGTTACTAGGAAACTGATTTTTTTCCCCCCAAATCTTTTTAGGTCTATGTAATCATATCATAGGGGGAATGTTCTGTGCAGTGACTGCTCACCTGGATCCAAGTGTAGTATTATAATGGAGAGAATTAACAGGGAAAGTACTATACTTCGGAAAGGAGTCTTGTGGATTAATCTTGCCCCCACACTCAGAGCTCTATACAGAAGTTGGGACAAATGTAAGATTCTTGACAGGATTTTGCCTGAAAGAACAGAAGAAATTATAAGAGACAAGCAGTGGAAGTACTGGGTCAGGAAACTGTTTATCAGTACGAACCAGAACTAAATCTTACTCACCTTACACATTTCAATCAAATTATAAAGTATTTTAAGACGATAGCGGCTATACACACCCTCTCTGGTTAATGTTTCACTAGGAGTTTTACCAGCAGTGTTTTATCACTAACCAAAGTTTCTCAAGTATGAATTCTCTACATAATACTAACTAGCAGTGGGTTATGACACAGGGGTAAATGGATTGTTCATGGTCAGATACCTCTTCAGATTTTAAAGGCCAAATCATCTGCATTTCAATCCCACTTGCACAATAAAGCTGCAATGGATCATAGTAAAGGCAAATCGATTGCTAACAGTGTTCATACCAGTCTGTCTCTTTGTCTCTGACTCTGCCTGGATAACCTGGGATCTTTCAGATTTTGCTTTTTGTTCTTCCTCTTCCCACTGCTTCTTCTGCTTATTCACAGCTGAGAGTGCCACTTGCTGCTGCTTTTCACTGAATACACTGGAATCCTGAGCTAGGGACTCTGCGTCAGCAAACAGCTCCAGAGGCAGTAGTATGTGAAGGAGATGGAGTTCAGCTACTTTGCTGTAGCCGGGAAGCTTCTGATTGGCTGTCTCTCTTAGCCAATCATTATTCAGTTCCAACATAACATGTGGTTGCTTTACCTTGCCATATAACAATGTGCTGTATTTGATTAAAAAAAAAGTAATATGTTAATAAAACTAAAATGGCCAGCAGATGCATAGATTGCTATCAGCTCTTATTTTTTCACCAATCTGAATAGTCATTTATCTTTTAGTTAGACAACTCCCTTGCCCTGAGGCAGCTTGGGCTATATATATATATATATATACATATATATATATACATATATATATATATATATATACATATATATATAATATAGGGAAATATTGCCTTTTAAAATGGGCCTGTCAGGTCCACTTTTAGGAAGCAGGGAGTTGTGTTAGCTGAATACTAAAAGCATACAGCTAAGACTGTAGTAAAAGAACCAAACTCCCTGCTTCTTTTCTGCTCTAATGCCCTACATCAGGGGTCGGTAAACTTTATTCAGGAGGGAGCCATTTCACTCCCTCCTCCGGCGGCGATAACCATCTTCTGAGCCGCCGGAGGAGGGAGGCGTGCCCTCTCACGACCCCATGACCACCGACAGCCAATCAGAAGAGCCGTCTGCGGTCATGGGCGGGGCTTGGGCGTGGCTTCGGCAGTGCGGCCCGAGCCACAACAAGGCGGCTAAAGAGCCGCATGTGGCTCGCGAGCCGCACTTTGCCGACCACTGCCCTACATGAATCTTAAGTTGGGTTGGGTGGGGCTAAGAAGATGACTGACATTAAAGTTCCTCCAATCCAGCGGTTCTCAACCTGTGGGTCGTGATCCTGGCGGGGGGTCGCACGACCGACCCACAGGGTCGAGAACCACTGCGGCACCCGGAAGCGGCCGCAGGACCCACCTTATAAGGGTTTCTGTGAGGTGACGTCGGCTGAAAACATCACTACGTGACGCGCATACGTGATGATGTTCGGCCGAAACATCATCACGCGGTGTGCGGTGACGTCAGCGCCGGGGGTCGCGGCCAGAAAAAGGTTGAGAACCGCTGCTCCAATCAGATCCCTTAAATCACAATCTAGCAGGGATCTCATTGGAGGAGCTGTAATGTCAATCATCATTTAGCTCCAGCCAAACCAACTTGAGATTCAAGTCTGGTATCGGAGCAGAAAAGCAGGGAGTTTGTTTCTTTTACTACAGTCTTAACTTAATGCTTTTAGAATTCAGCTAAGACAACTCCCTGCTTCTAAAAAGAAGTCTGTTAAGTGGACCTGACTACTTTAAGTAATAAGCTTCCCTTTTCAGTATTAAGCTGTGTGCATAAGGGGTGGGACACAGCAAAATAAAAAGCAATATCATTGAAGGCTCTTTCCTGCATGAGAACTATAGAATGAAACATTTTGGTTAAGTAAAAGAAAATATAGATTTATATTTAAAAGAGATTCTATAAATACATCAGGCAATCTTGTGCAGTGGTTTAAATTCCCTTTAAATTCACATATAAATAGCTTGTCAAGAGAAGCCTGGGTTTTGTAGACTGCTACAGTTACTCTCAGGGCTGGGCCGAGGGATGACCACCACTTCTAATATTTAGCTAAAACGATACTCCATTTCCAGTGAATATGTGTGATTTGTTCACATTGTAGAGTTTGATTTGGATGTACATTGCATTTCCCAAGATGCTTGGTGAATCGCCATGGGACCCCTCTGTGGAACGCATTTGCGCTCCACCATAAAGATCCGGAAATGATGATCCCTACTTCCGGTAGGCAGGACGCATTTGCGTTTCACCAGGACCGGAAATGACGTTTGCAGTCACATCCGGTTTTATACTGAAAGCGGCTATATAAGACAGATAAGGGACCGCGATACACATTACAACATTGCAGAAATCCTCCTGAAGAAGCCAAATTTGGCGAAACGCGTCAAGGAGCATCAATTAAGGTCAGCACACCATACCTGGGCAAATATTTTTTAGGTATTTACCAATGCCAAATTTGGTGTTTTTTGATTGACTGTCTGTATCTGTGTATCATGTTATAGACTCCAATTGAGCTGTATATGTGTAGTTTTTTTACTTATTTTTAAACATTAAAAAAAAATTTTGAGATTGACATCTTGGAGCGATTTTTTGGTGTTTTATCCCTGTCCCTATGTGGGACACGGTTGGGGCAGTCTGGAAGAGAGATCTGAATGCGGTTTAACCTGGCCATGCATATCCTATTTACGCTGAGGAGGAACACCTTTGAGTTTTAATTGAAGGCCCTTATTATTCAAACGTCTGGCGAGCAGTTAAAACAAACTCTGCTGCACATTTTTATATGTTTTGTGGTGTTTTATATCCTCATACACATTCTTGGTACGTTTGGGCATTTGTTTACCTCATATTAAATACAGATTCAGGCACTATTGTGTGCTGTATTGCGCTTTCTTCGCAGAAATATTGTTCTGGATATTCCTGATTATTGGTGTTTGTCAAGAGGACACACTCTTGAGAAGAGAGCTGCATATTGGATTTTGGACTTTTATTCCTTTGGACTCACTGATTATATTATATTATAGCACATTTGTTCATTATTCATCATTTATTATTTTAATCTCACTTTTTATGATTCATTAAGATTTTGTTTGATACGTTATATTATTATTATTTGAGTGTTTTTTCACACACTAATATTCTTTCACTTGTTTATTATTGTTTAGCGCTGCTACACTTCACTTTTCAGACTGGTTTTAAATATGGCTTTGTTATATTCTAACCACAAATTGTCCAAGAAGAAAATAATCCATTCAAATAATACACAAGCAAAATACCCAGTTACCCAAAAAATTAAGCCACATGCTAAGTGGGTTAATGACTAAAGTGAAAATCTGACTGTCATAGTGAATTATCATCACTTCGGGTGGTTACACCCCAGTTCTCTACTCCTTATTGACTAAACAGATTCCCATAGAAAATCCACGACCGCGACAATATTCCCATAGTAAAGTTGTGACCAAGTCAGTAGCCGTATATTGTGTAGCGTAGGACCGTTGCTAGCTAGCGAATTTGCCACATCGCAGAGTTTGCTGAATACTCAAGTATGGGGAAGTGGCGAATTCACACCTTTAAGCGACAGTTCAGAAAATAAACCAGCAATGACAAACCTATGGCACAGGGGTCAGAGAGGGCTCGCGCACCGTCGCCAACACTGCTATCATCATTCCCCCCAGCAAGCAGGCGCTCCTTCAGTGCAGGCCACAGAACCAACCTGATAGTTTTCAGGTCAGATCTGCGGCCTACACAGAAGGAGCGCTCGCCAATAGGATAGCTGCAGCAGAGCTGCTCCCCCAATGCAGGCACAATGACAACACTCATCAGCACCTGCACTTCGGGGGAAGGCTCTGGTGAGCGACATCACTTTTTGGCACTTAGTGCCGAAAAGGTTCGCCACTACTGTTTTAGACAATAACCCCATAAATCCAGTTAGTGGATTTACAACCATTTAATTCTGGACAGATGTTCTCTTGCTTCAGAAAGATCATTATTACATCAGCAGCTCTGGTACCGCTGCTTGAATCTCACTGAATGTAAAGGCAACACACAGACAGGAATATAAAGTATTTACTGACCACATCTCCATAATATTGCACGGCATCTCTTGTGGAGTTTGGTAATACTGCAGTAGCCAGGGAAGCACTTCTCTCCATTGCCCCAGTTCAGCTAAACACTGAATGCCGATGACACACAGAGACGTCTTTACCTGCTCACAACTTGAAAGCAGAGAGAGAGAAGACAAACTCCTTAATGATTGGTTGGTGAGTCAGGAATAATTAGTAGGGATGCAATCAATTTAATCTTTTTAGAGATTTTGCTGAATGCCAAATAGCTTATAATAGATTCTGGCAAATAAACCAAATCTTAAAGTGGACCTGTCAGATCCACTTAATAGACTTTTGTTTTTTTTAGGAAGCAGGGAGTTGCCTCAGCTGAATTCTAAAAGCATTCAGCTAAGACTGTAGTAAAAGAAGCAAACTCCCTGCTTCTTTTCTGCTCCAATGCTCTTGAATCTCAAGTCAGGTTGGGCAGGGATAAAAGGATGACTGACATTAAAGTTCCTCCATTCTGATCCCTTAAATCACAATCTAGCAGGGACCTGATTGGAGAAGCTATAATGTCAATCATGTAGTTCTGCCCATGCTTTTAGCATTCAGCTAAGACAACTCCGTGCTTCCTAAAAAAAAAAAAAAAAGTCTGTTAAGTGGACCTAACAGGTCCACTTTAATTTTCAAAATTTGACAACAGCATTCATTAATATACTGCTAAATTCCCGGCTAACATACAGGATCTCTGTGCTGCTTCCCATGTGAACCCCATTGGCCATCTGTGCTATTGATTCTGTATATGTTGCCAGCCACTTCTGCAATCCCCTAGGCTGGTAGAAGCAACAATGGGTATAACATTGGCAGATAATATTTTCCCTACATTAAGCACTGAAACCATGCTCTTGGGATTCCTGGCTGGTGTCTCATTAATACCCAATGAACCCTGGGCACAGCTCATTAATGCACATATGCTCTCTACTGACCTGTGCCTTAGATTTAACTCTAAAAGCTAAAATTTTAACCTAACTTAGCCAATAAAATAAAACACTTCTATTTTACTAGTAAGCTTTGGTACAGTCTCTGTTGTGTCCTACAATTAACTGCAAATTACCACTTTGACGTGTAAGGTTTTGCAGCTGTAACATCTCAAAAATAGGTTTTATTGTTTCCTGTGGAGTAAGCCACATACGGATACAAAAAGTTAGCTTGTCACAATGTCAAACAATGTTTATTTGTAATGGTTTGAAGCTGTCGACAGGTATTGGATAAATATTCCATAAATGTGACAAAGATCTTAGTGACAGGACAGGAATAATATCCCTAAACCGGGCAATATAAATGACTCACTTTTCATCGCTTGCTTCAGTCTTTATAATCTGAAGACCTCGTTCGCACAGTTCCAGGGAGCCTGAAAAGTTCCTATCCAACACCAAGGTATCAGCAGCGGCGTCCAACAGAGATACAGCTGGCGGGGTCCCAGACATTGACCAGTGTGACCAATCCCACATGGCACTGAGTGAACAGCTGGATACATTTTCTGTCACTGCCATGAATCTACTGTCAATGAATGTAAAGCAGAAACATTTCAGTTAATTTTAGCGTATGGCTACACCCACCATTTTGATGCATGCAAATAAAACCAAGACAAAACTCACACAGTTGTGTTCAATAAGCAATATGATCTGTGTATTGTCAACAGTTGAGAACCATAGCAAAGGAAGTTCTTGTGTATTTTGTCATAGTTAAGCACTTATTGTGACTTACTGATGTGTTTTGTTGTGGTGTTCACCACACGCAACTAACACCAGGCTCCAGCCTTACAGCCAAGTGTAAAAACCTATGTAACATAAACCTGTTATGTATGTAGGGTTTTATTATTGTAACATCTTCAACTTTAGGAACAGAATCAGGATGATTAATGAATGACTGGGTGGCCGTGAACATCCTTTGCATTAACTTAGCAGCTGGCTAGAAATCTCAAGACTGTTTAACTGTCAACAGAAATTAAAAAAAAAAACTACAAAAAATAAAAAATAAAGATTGGATGCAAAAGTCATCCACAACATCCTAAAAATTAACTCCTAGGTGGACAGTCCCCTATAAATCAGTTCTGGGAACACAACACAAGTCGCATCAAACTTCTGTTTGTTCATTTTACAGTTATTTGTATCAGTTCCTGTCCTGGTGATTCCTTTTGTATGGCAGATCCCAAGTATATTTTAACTGTTGTTAAATTGTGAAGTAAAGTAAACCTCACAATTGATCATAGGGTTATCGCTGTTCTCCCCTGACAGTGATGTCACTGCTGCCCACCCTATGATATTAAATGGACTGCATTTACTGTCAGCGGCTGGGCACTGGTGGAAAGCCCAGTATTTGACACTAGTTTTGGGTTTAGCGGGTGGAAGGATGGGGACTTGGGAGAAAGTTACCCAGCACCAGGGACAGAACTCCCAAAAAATAGGACTGTCCTGCAGAATATGTGACACTTGGGGGGTATCAAGTAAGGACAGTTTATGTCACTCCTGCATCATAAGAAACAGCACATGCAGTTTGTGTAAGGAATAGATGACTCTTCTTATTGAGCAATAGTGAAGGGATCAGGACACAGAGCCAGCCCTCCCTCCCCCCCAACAGGGGTCTTTATCCACTTGCCCTCATGGACATCACAACTTCATTATAATACAGGTAGGGTCTACTTACCCTTAGAGACCCCCGCCCCATATGCTTATACTAATTCTGTTTAAGGTAGCCTTGAACCTGTTATAATTAAATTATCACTATAATAAAAATACACTACACAAGGAGGAAGATGAACAGATCTTACTTGGTAACAGTGAGCGGCCATAGACCTGTGTCACGCAGAGTGCAAAGGTTGCCGGGCTTTGTAGTTCTTTTCTTTTTTTGTCGCGTAAAGGGAGAGAAAGAACAACACACCAACCAAACTCAGCGCTAGCGCCCGGAAGTGACTAGTTAAAGGTCTCGGCGGAAAAACACTGCATGCTGGGTATGGTTGGCTAAACAAGACGAAATAAGTTATTTTTCTATCGTTTCATGGGACTCTCGTACTGACCAGTGTTGGACATTTAAATTAACAGAGTTCTGTAGGGAATTTACCTCCTTGTACTCAAGTCTGCATAGTTCATAAAGTCATTGTGTCTAGGGATCTGTGAGTGCAATTTCTAACCAATGTGTTTTACTGGATAATTATAATTTATAATTCACATAGGGAACATATGTAATAGCATTCAGTAGGACTGCACAAGGATGCAATGATACACAGCAGCAGTCCTCTATAACAGGTACGTATAAATGGCAAACCTTGCATACATTCCCATATTCCAACAAGATTAGGTGGGAAAAGAGAAAAAATGCAGAAATATGCCACAAAACTTTATTTTTTGTCAGTACATGTTTTAGGCTACACAGGACTTTGCTCTTCCAAAATAGCAAACCTTTTTTTAATTCATGCATACATTTTCTTCAGAGAACTGGCTAGTATTACCCCACAATCGCTTGCCTGTCCATACAGACATATGTACCAAAGTGCATATTGTCCCATAGACTTACCAAAAACTTAACATATTCCACAAAGATGGATATTTTCTGCAAAGTGGGGAATCCTCTTACAGTTCCTAATATTAGGAGGTCCATATATTTATTGGGATTATTCCTTTCAAATTTGTAGTGGTGATGAGGGATATTTATCATATGTCGATGTGGCAACGTACACCGGCATGAATACATGGAATGGATTTTACCAAAAGAAAGCTGTGATTTGGAGGCTTTAAAGGGGAACTATAGTCAGATTACATCTTTACATATGCAGTATTATACCTTAGTGAGAAGAGTTTCTCCCCAATAGATGATTCATCTGAAGCAGAATGATTTATTAAAGACCCCTGGAAACAGGGTCGGTTCTAGCGCTGGGCAATGTGGGTGCAATCTGTTTGAGGGGCGCTGTCGCCCACATCGCCCACCACAAACTTCCCTCCTCCAACGTTCCAGCGACGCTCCTCCTCTGAGCGCCACCCCATTCCACTTACCTCATTGTGGAGCAGCACTCAGAGGAGGAGCGTCGCTGGAACGCTGGAGGAGGTGAGTTGGGGACGCCGGCGGGTGTGTGCCTAGGGGTTGTGTGCACGCCGGAGGGGATATGCGCGCCGGGGGGTGGAGGGTGTGCGCGCGAGGGGGGAAGCATGGAGGAGCGGTTCGGCCAGGGTGCCCATAGGGCCAGAACCGCCCCTGCCTGAAAACTCCTGCACCAGGAAATGTGTGTGATATAACTGCTGAACATGAGAAGAAAAAGCTGCCTGACTGCTATTGGTTAAGCAGTGTGCTGACCTTTTGGCCTCATCAGACATGTTTGATTACATTCCTGAAATGCAGGAGATTACAGAGGAAAGCTAACTGTGCGCAGGCATTAAGTAGTAAGTAGGGCAAAAATGTTTGGGAGAGGGTACCCTTTCATGTAAAACTGGCCAGTACACAGTCACACACACATTTCCTGGTGCAAGAGTTTTCCAGGGCTCTGTAATAAATCATTCTGCTTCAGATGAAACATCCACTGGGGAGAAACTCTTCTCACTAAGGTATAGTACTACATATGTAAAGATGTAATCTGACTATAGTTCCCCTTTAAAGCCGGGTTCCTGTTAGTATTGTGGCCACATTTTACTCAGTTTTAAGACCAAACAGCCATATGAACTAGGAACTGCCTATCATTCTATAGAATTGTCCTTATACCAGGAGTGTCTATAGGGCAGTGCGGTGGCTCGGTGGTTAGCACAGTTCTGGGTTCAATTCCACCCTAGACTTCCTCTGCATGGAGTCTGCATGTTCTCTCTACACCTGCATGGGTTTCCTCCGGGCACTCCAGTTTCATTTGTGTCTGTCTATGTGTGTGTGACTGAACAGGGAAACTAGAGTGTAAGCTCCATGGGGCAGGGACTGAAATGAATGATGAATCTCTGTAAAGCGCTGCGTAATGTATCAGCGTTATATAAAATGAATAAATACATACATACAAATATATTGAATGTAAAAACAATTGTTGAAATTTACACGACTATTCTCCGGTGACAAAAATAGCACTTTCTTATGACAATTTATGCTTATTGCCTGTATGTTGTCTTTAATGTAGGTGCAATTAGTTTCTTTAAACATGAACATGAAGTGGACATCACTTTGCTTTAATATATGTGTCTATGATAAATTTGCTACAATATGCTACCACTCTTGAATTATTACACAACAATTTGCAACACAGCAACAATGTGCTAATTAGTGAGCAGATTTTTCTACCCAGTGGCTAAATTGACACAGATTGTGGCTAAAATAATTTTGCTGTGTGAATTCACTCTTTGATAATTAAGCTGCCAAGGTTTGGGCGCAGTTGATTTGAGATCATATTTCCCAGCTGTTCTGGATTAACCCCGCTGTCCCGTTATTGTGTCCTGTGCCGTGGTCCTGGTCGCTGTCTCTAAAATTTGCTCTCCCCCCCTACATTGGGAGGTATAACAGAGAAATGTACTGTGCTAGGGAGAAGAAAGGATGCACTAATAAGCCCCTAGGTTTGCGATGAAGTGTCTGAAATAATGAATCACATAATTTATTATTTTATTTGGAACTGTTGATAGTGGAGATTGCAACTACAGTTGTATGGAAAATTTGTCTGCCCAATTTGACTACATCTGGTTGAATTGGCTGGCCATTTTACCATTTGGCTCAAGCATATCCATCTAAATTTCTAAAGGGTATCAATCAGACAGGCTTGATTTTTTTTTAACTTGCAAAGTCTACTACATTGCTTTGTTGGCTGCTGTATCTAGATACTTTTCTTCTCCTCAACCAGAGCAAACATCATGGCTGCCACCAGCAATCATGCTCCTCCCCCACAGCCTAACAAATGGGGCCCCCTAAAATCTTTTTACACCCCCATTTACACTAATAAATGCTCAATGACAGTGATTAGTGCCTACTAGTCTATCCTTATCCTGTCCTTCTTTGGACAATAATCTGATGCCTACATATTTCTGTCTGTCTGGGCTTCACTGGTTTGCTGTGCTGCTGGGGTTCCTCCCCCACAGAGGTTCCCTCCCTGAAAAACAGGACTGCCCCGTGGAACCTGGGGCATATGGGGCCATTAGATTAGATTCAAGATGAGACTAGATTTTACTATGCTAACTCTGGCTGAGTCTCTGCATTCTGCACAATGAGAGTATAAGTGAAGTTATTGACTAAAGTCTGAATTGTTGTGTAAATGTGTGAAATCGCCAGCTAACAATGATGGCACACTCCCCAATAGACGGCTACTGTCCTGGTGGCAACTTCATTAAGAGAATATTGTCTTGGTCACAAGACCTGCTCTTTAGTCAATAAGGAGTAGAAAATCAGAGCAGCGTAGCTACCCAAAGTAATGAGAATTCCCTTCAACAGTCAAATTCACGCTTTAGTAAATAACCCCCTTCAGTCTCTATCAGTGTAAGAGTAGGGTTGAGTGGGTCTACCAGAACGTCCCGCCCCCTTGCCAGACGATGTTATGTGACATCACAGGCAAGGCTGATGGGGTCGGAGGCCTTTGAGTAGTTTGACACTGGTCTCTCTCTCTCTCTCTTTATATATATTCTATAAAATTCCAAATGTCATTAAGAAGAAACTAAATAGTTTCAATGGGTTTGAAAAACACAAGGCACTGAACAGAAGACACAGTTCAAGTGTACCAAGGATTATAGCCCTATGCCCCTGTCAGTACTTATAGTGTGACATCACCTAATCTGTGACAAAAGGAAAAAACTAAATGATGAGCATGTACAATAAAAATGTCACATTGCATTTAAATGCTGTCTGGTGACCAGGAAGATTTTAAAAGACATGAATGCTTTGCTGCTGATTGCTTTTATTCTTAATTTTTTCAACTGTCATTTTGAATTCCTTTTAAACAATCAAACCAACCAGCATTTAGCCATCGAGTGGCAGTGTTACCGGACCACCGCCAGTCATCACACATCAACATCAGAAACAACGCTGGGAGAAATATAAATGTACATGTAAACACTGCACCAATCCCATCTTTTGCTCATGCTTAGCTACTAATTACACTACAAAAAAGGGTTTGTTTTCAGATTCCTATTATATGGATTTTATAGCCTGTGAACTATATATTTTTGTCCCTTTTGTTTCTTCTGAGGATGTTCATACAATTTTTTAATCTTGCTACAAACCGTCAGCTAAGTCAGAGTTTCAAATTTCTTTGATGAATAAAAGCAAATTGTGTAATTGTATAATGGAACTTTTGTGTGCTGTCAGAATAACTATAATGTTGCATTGAAAGCGCCAATGAACATAAATTCCAATGGGGTTTTTGGCAAAGGTAGGAATTGTCCTGTAAAGGTGTGAATTAGCCAGCTAAAGATGGTCGCAATAGACTGCTACTGTCGCAGTCATGTCTTTACTATGGGAATATTGTCACACTTGGAACTTTAAAATTGTTGCAGTTGTGGATTTGCTATGGGAATCCGCTGTTTGAGAATTTGACAGTCGAATTCTCACTTTAGCCAATCACCCTAAGGCACTCTTTCCACTGGAGTTACATTTTTGTATGCGCCAGTTTGCAGTTGCATTTAATGTACATCTTTAGAAAATGTTACATTGAATCATATGAACAATGTAATTTCATTGTAGTTGGAATCCAAGTTAAGATAGATTTGATTTCTGGAGATTTCCTGTTTTACTCTACCCTTAGGAATATGTCATGATGGTGCAGTCAGATTGCCCACTGATGTCCCAGTCCCACTGATCCATTCCAACATTAGTTCCCATATCCCAGTGACCATAGATGCCAGTCTCTCATTTAAAGTACTCTAATGGTAGCTCTAGTAAATAGTTTGTAATAGTTTTTTAGTAAGTGGTGGGCCAGTCTTTTGGGGAGTGCATGTCCCATCCAGAGACACCTTGTCAGCATGTACCCATGTACCAGTGAGTGTACCAGTATTCAGTATTCAAGTGGATGGTGTGTATATATCAACCCTGTAACCTCTGTTCAGTGCCGGCTCTGCCATTAGGCAGAGTAGGCAAATGCTAGGGGCGCCGCCTGCCTA
>WMED01005012.1:0-20013 GCA_019650415.1 Pipa parva
AAGTGGTGGAACTTGCTCTATTGGTGACTGACTAAATACTTTTTTTCCCCACTGTATGTAAAAAAAAAATTCAAAGCTGCACTATGAAATTATTTTGCCATTTCTGCTTAGAAGATATAAAGCGAAGAACTAAACAGAAAATATATACCGTGTGATTACAGTATCTTCTGCTTTGTTTTTAATGCAATTCTAAGCATTGGCATGACTAGATACCCTTATGCTCCAGTGCACAGTGTGGGATTGATCCCCTTCAGCATTCTCAGTAGCTAAGACTCAGTAGTTAGTCTTAAACTCTGAATCCTTTGTTTTTGCACCCTTGGCTATTAAGTGGGAGTAACATGTAGGCAACTGTTAAATAAAACACAGCCATACAGGTTGAAGCATTCACCTCACCATCAAAATAGTTAACCATTTACACATTTAAACTTTAGAATTATCCCTTCTATCAGGGATAATTTGATTTCATCACTTAAATTGTCAACATAGCCCATCCATCTGATGAAGACATATGCGTTTTTTCCAGTAAATATATTTACTGTGCGCACAGTGAATGTTTCTGTTCTGTTAGTTTTCATTTCATTGTGCTGAGCTTAGAGACATTTGAAGAGCAGAAAATAGTAGAATTCATTCCCAGGCGTTCAAACAACATCAGTTATAAAATGTGGACTGAGTATGATGAACCAATAAATAGAAGACCCTGTCCCAAAAAGCTAACAATCAATGAAAAAATGAAGAAAAAAGACATAAGAAAAAAATGCAAATGTCTAACTTCATGTCAACCCTTTATAAAGAGTAATTCTACGCTGACATTTAGAAAACAATATACAGTGCAAGGAAAGCTTGAAATGTTAACACAATCAATTGAATAGCTTTGCTGCTGCAAAGTTCATACATTTCTATAAAGTCATTAGTTTTAATGGGCCTATTTTACAGCTTTTACTGTGCATTGAATCACTCCCTAGGATTCTGAACTTACCTATCAGCTTTCAGTGGAATCAAGCCTCTTGCCTTTGTTGCCTGACAGCTTTGCTAATGAAGCGCCCAGCATGAAAAAGTTACCTAGAATCCCACAACAAATTCTGAATATTACTAATGATCAAACCTTGCTTATGTATACCTGCAATCATTATACAGACGTCCTTATAGAAGTACTGCAGCTTGACTAAATCCAAGATGAGAGATCAAGTGAGCAATGAAATGGGAATATTCATCATTTGTTTACAGTTGCCAAGATTCAGTAGTATTTAACCAATAATATTTAGCCACTCACGCCTTAATCCAGCTGAGTACCACTAAGGCATAAAAGACAATTCCATTTTTGAGGATCACTTAAAGTGTACCTGTCACCTTAAAATTCTACTAATAATTTAGGTTCTACTAATAAGTTAAATGTTTTGTAAATATCTATGTATTAAAAAATGGATCTTTATACGGTGTTTCTCTCTGTCATCTTCCCTGTCAGCCTGCATTTTCTTTCCCAAGTTGGGTGGGTGCTGCTAAATGATGATAAACATTATAGCTCCTCCAATCAGATCCCTTAAAGGAGACCTAAAGTAAAAAAAATTAAAAAACAAGTGTTAAAGTACTTACCTTATACTGAGTCAATTGATTACAGTCAAAGCATGAGTTATGCTGTAATTAGCCGGCTCCCAATGCTTCCCCTGACGCCTCCTGCATAGCGCTGGCTGACACAGAAGCCAGTGTGCAGCTCCTTCTTCTCCTTCCACGGCCTCATACATCATCACACTCATTGCGGGGAGCCTTCTCCTTGGCCTTCGCAATGAACGCGATGATGATTAAGCCCTGAGACACCCGATGTGTAACAGGATGGGAGGAGCTGCAGCGCTGGCTGCCAGTCAGCCCACACTGTGAAGAAGCGTCGGGGAAGCATTGGGAGCCAGCTAATTATAGCACAGCTCATGCTGTGACTGTAATCAATCGGCTCAGTATAAGGTAAGTATTTTAACACTTGTTTTTTATTTTTTTACTTTAGTTCTCCTTTAAACCACGATCTAGCAGGGATCTGATTGGAGGAGCTATAATGTCAATCATCATTTAGTAGTGCCCACTCAACTTAGGAAAGAAAAGGCAGGCTGACAGGGAAGATGACAGAGAGAAATGCTATAGAAAGGTACATTTTTTAGAAATACATATAAATTTACAAAAACGTTTATTTCATTAGTAGAACCTAAATTAGTATTAGTTTTGAGGTGACAGGTGCACTTTATTTAATTGTTCTAGTGGAGGCAAACTGGAATCTGCAGATCTGTAACCTCTGTGCATACTATGTTAAACACTGGCATTCCTAGTAAGATACAAGCAATCTAATTACTATCAAAGAATTTATAGTCAATACACCTACTGTCAGTAACTGCATAATGTAACTTAAGGGAATCTGCAAGCTATAACCTATGTTTTGATATATGATTATCCTTAGCAAATGTATTTTTAATATAATGCTATTGATTTTTTTTTGGGTAATGCCGGAAGCTATATTTAGAGGCTGTTACAATTATCTACTCAAAATAAAAGAACTTTGCAGGTAACAAGCACAGCATTTGTGTGAAAGCCAAAATAATGTGCTTACTATTACTTACCATTATTTATTAAAAAGAGCTATAAAATGTATCATTATTTTATTAATATAATGTTTGATATGATACATAAAAAACTGCTCATAGTAGACACTAATTTCTACACCTTCATGGCAGTAATCTTGAATATATGCTTTGGAGAACATTGCATCAGGCTGTCTTTAAGCCTTTGCTCAGTCGTAAATAGAAAATTACCTCTAAATCATTTTAGCACTTATCTGGCAGTTATCTAAAAGTATTAAAGAATAATATAATTCAGGAGCGGTGCAACACTCATGCAATATTTTTCTATGTTGAATAGGGATAGAGGGAGATCATGTCCATCCAAAAAAGAACATTTCACAACTGTGGAATTAGTCCCTTTTGTACTATTTGAACAATGTTCCTTTTTAGATGTGTGTTTAAAAAAGATTTCGACAGTACCAACACAAAACCTAAACACAACAGAGAAAATAACTCCAACAATTTATATATATGAAATACAGTGTATAAAGCAATTCAAACCAAAAAAGGTTGAAAGTTCACATTAAAGGAGTTCATAAGTAGTCCTTATATAAAAAATCCAAGGGCTACTCCAATATTCGAAATCCAACACCTCTGGCAGTTCTTTTTCTAGAAAAACAGGAGTCAGCTAGTGTCTTCTAGTAAAATAGGACTCTACACAGAAGCATCTAGTGTCTTCTAGTAAAATAGGAGTGCACACAGAGGCATCTAGTACCTTCTAGCAAAATAGAAGCCTGCACAGAGGCACCTCGTGCCTTCTTGTAAAATAGGAGTGCACACAAAGGCACCTAGTGCCTTCTAGTAAAATAGGAGTGCACACAGAAACACCTAGTGCCTTCTAGCAAAATAGAAGCCATCACAGAGGCACCTAGTGCCTTCTAGTAAAATAGGACTCTACACAGAGGCATCTAGTGTCTTCTAGTAAAATAGGAGTGCACACAGAGGCATCTAGTACCTTCTAGCAAAATAGAAGCCTACACAGAGGCACCTCATGCCTTCTAGTAAAATAGGAGTGCACACAGAGACACCTAGTGCCTTCTAGCAAAATAGAAGCCATCACAGAGGCACCTAGTGCCTTCTAGTAAAATAGGAATGCACACAGAGGCACCTAGTGCCTTCTAGTAAAATAGGATTGCACACAGAGGCACCTACTGCCTTCTAGCAAAATATAAGCATACACAGTGGCACTGGTACCTTAGTGTGTGCTCCTATTTTCTAGAATTACTCCTCTTGGATGTGCAGTGTATGCATATTTGGAAAGTTGGGAAACTGGCGGAACCCTCTTAAACAAGTACATCAGGCTGTGTTTAAATTTTAAGGGTAATCACATTTATGTAAAGGGAGAAAATGTCCACAGAGAGTAAAGGGAAAGAAATTCTAGACATATAATTTCACTTATTAACAACTTATAAGGACCATCTTTTCCATCTGATAAACCCTATGCTACTCCAGTTTAGCCAAATTTTAAAGACACAAGAAAACCAGATATAGGATAATTCTTTACTGCTTGCATAACCTCCTCTGCTTCTGCTCCTCTTCAATGCACTTCATTTCTCTGGAGCTGTAAGATTCCCATTTTACAGCATTTTCAACACATTCTTTTACTTACTGATGTGCACATGAACAACACATCCTAATTACATATTATGTAGACCAAATAATTTAATCATGCATTAAAGCTAATTGCCAATGCATATTTATTTTTGTTTCAGAAACACAATGTGATGGGTAAATTACGTGTTCCTCCTAAAAAAACAACAACAAAAACTGAATATTGTTTTTAACATGTACCTGGACAGATGTTGTGCTTGGTATCATAGCAAAAGTGAAATAGATATGAGAAGGTAAAGTAAGACCTGGTTTTAGCTTTTTCCATTTGGTTGGGACTTTTGCCGGAGACTTTCCTCCTGAGAATTGTCACCCTGAGAACGTTGCATTGTTCACAGTGAGTTTTTGCATGGAGCTTGCTATATTTTCTTTGAGGCAGGTTAGGCAAAGGAGAGTAAGAAAAAGAAGAATGAACATGTTTGCTTGTAGAAGATATTGGGATGCACCCTTTGAAAAGATAACATTTGCAAAGAGGACAGTTGTATAATTTATATGGTGAGCTGTGTCAACATCCTGATTTCAATGCTATTTTCGAACGTCTATGGTGTCTTTTGATGAGCTGCTAGTAATAACATTGGAGTCACTGACCCATCAAGAAACAAATCTGTGGTCTACTATTCCACCTGTTGAGAGACGCAGTATAATTTTGAGGTAGGAATCTGCAGCAATTACTGAATGCAATCTATTTGCAGTGTGCCTTTGACTGTTGTTTATATGATTTATTATGAAATTCCATGTTTTTTTTTTTCAGATATTTGGCAAGTGGATAAAATTTTGCTGCTCTGCATTTTCAGTTTTTTGTGGGTAGATCTACCATTAGTGGCACTGTGCATGAGACTTGTGATGTTTTGTGGTGAGTACTACAGCAGCATGTTGTATCTGAGCCAACAGAGGAAACATGAACTAAGATTGCAGATGACTTTTATGCAATTACACACTTCCCAGATTGCATTGGTGCACCTGATGGGAAACACATACATCTGCAAAAGCCTCAACATAGTGGTTCACAATATTGGAACTACAATTTTTTTTTTTTTATTGTGCTTTTGCCACTTACCAATTCTAATGGAAATACAGTACATTACATACACAAAATGCTATTGTGGTGTACATTTACAACTATAAATGTGTACCTAAAGGACACAATCAGATGTTGAACTGAAATACAGTACTTACACTCTTTGGTGAAATGTGGGCATAAGAAATTGCAGTGTGTCCTGGTACATATACCACTTTCTTTTAGTTAGGGAGGTACCTCTTCTTTCTAGTTTCTTGTCAAGTATGACCTCTCGCCGGAACGCATCTTTAATGCTCTTCCATTTTGTAAGCACGTCTTTCGCTATAACAAAAATATCAAAATGAATTTTAATACTGTAGTTATTCTTCAACAAATTAACAACTTCTACTGTACATTCCAAAGTAACATGTCATAACATTACAGTTTATGGAAAATGCTACCAAACCTGAAAATACAAACGTAATTGTAAAGTATATACAAAACAATACGCAGAAATGAGCAAAATGAGAAAAAAAAAACTATGTACCCTTCACTGTCTTTTCATCTTCCGATATTGAACTCCACACTGGAACTATCTACAGGCAGACCTCTTCTCAAGGTCTGGCTTTCTCCACTTTGTTTTTGTTGTCCACACAAAGAGGATTGTATAAGCCGAGCCTACCTTGCACTTCACTAATCAGACGTTTAGCACTAATATTCCTTGAGGCATCCATTTCCAATGATTTTTTCTATTATTTATTTTCTCAGCAATTTTTCATGTGCTTTTTTTCACTGCCGTTTTTGCTCTGATAAAACTGAGTTCACAATGAAAGCTAATCTGTCTGCTTTTCTTGCAATGTGTATTGTTTCCTTTAAAGATTCGCCGGCGCCTATTCTTGCCATTTTTTTTTTACCTGCGCTTTTTTTTTTTTTTTAAACAAAGATGCACAAAATATGTTAGTGTGAACCCAGCCTAAGTATTGTTCACTGATTAAACCAGCTGTATTATTACAGCAATAGCTTACCATTTTACTCAAGAAACTTTGTATTTTGTACACATGAAAGCTTTATGGCTTTACAGTTAGCTACAGAGTTCCATGATTGTAATTTTGTAGATAGCACTGATCATGGAGCTTTGTAAATATCTTGGTTTCAGAAATTACAAAGTGCAAATTGTGCACTATAAACTCCCGGCAAAAAACACAGAAGAATCTTCGAAATAAAAGATTCTGTCAGCAGTTTACTTCTTCTCAGTTTGTGAAACTGCATTTCAGAAGCTTAAAATTGTGTTGTTTTTTTTTTTCTGTGAATATCTTGGCTTCCGAAATCATGAAATGTGAAAATTGCTATTAACTCCCTGCAAAAAATACACATGAATCTTCAAACTGGCCATTACTGCATTTGTATCCCTGCTGTCTTTCTTTCAGCTATCTACAGATGTATTTGCCCAGTTCAATATTATGCTATTTACTGTGTATCTGTCAAACTGATCTTACAAAAAACAGTGAATGTTAATTCTGACTTTATTGAATTTGTAAAGAAGTCAGAGAGAAATGACTAGAGGTGATATATGATTGGAAGAAGTTAAACCTCTCTGGGGACTGCAGTTATAACTTCAAAGTACATAATGTGATTGTTACTAATTTCTTTCTTTTATCTGTATGCGAGTTCTCCACTTGCCAGAAGTTCATATGGATTGGTTTAAACTCTACAGTCATAGCCATTAGAGTGCTGCTGGACCTGTAGATATTGAAGGGTGCCCAGAGGATAACTGCACACAACCCCATAACATTCTTTGTTTAGTCTTTTCACTGATTGTGCAAAATTATTACTTCTTGTACTATCTTCCACTTCAGCTCCCTGATGTGTAGTAAGAGGCATACCGGTGGCTATATTTTTGCTCATAATGAATCCATGGAGATTGAGAACTAAAAGCCTGGAACCAAATTTCAGACATGCAGTAGTTTTGAAGTCCCTCAACTCTAAATTTCTTTCTTAGCAAAGCTTGTGCTGCCTCCATAACTTTATCTTACAGCCAATCTGTGCTATGCAGGATTCTTGTCTTAACAAGACAAAAAAACATTACTTACTGAACTCTGGGTTGGGGAAGGTTCACAAGCTACAAGGGAGGCAATTAAGTGGTTGGGCCGATTGACTTGCCTTTAACTACTGTTATGTCCCTGATTGGAGACAGAAATATTATGTATGCAAAGATGGTATGCAAGACTTGACTAAACCATAGGGTTTTTGTATTTTTTTACCTTTAAGGTTCATAAATTTAAAAAAATGACCAGTGTTTCTGCAACCATGAGGCATACTATATGTTTTGCTACAATAAACAAAATGTTGTCTGCTTCTCTGCACTAGTAATTTATATTTCAGTTTAGCAGGGACACATACATTTTGATGTTATATAAATCAATAAAAATAATTCACACAGAGCATGCTGGGAATTGTCATCGGCACAATGCTAACATTAAATAACAAAATAATACAAATATATTGCAAAAAAACAAACAAAAAACAGACATACAGTACTACAGAAAAATGAACATCTCAAAGCCATAACAGTGTAATGCATTATGCTATTATGTTAACAATTCAACTGTGATACAGCAGGGTGAATCTTACAGAAAATGTAAATATAAAATACATTTTGCATACAGTATGTACATGCATGTCTTTTATGGCCTTATAAGTATTATCTACAGAATAGAAACAATGCAGTCTCCCATGTCCAAATATGGAATTATTTTAAGCATTTTTTTATAATGAAAATGTAAATATTGCATGTTCACATGCATAAGCATTTATACAATGCTCAGTTATGCTGAGGTTTTCTAATTCTTTTTTTAAAGCTTTGAATTTAATTTCAATGGCACGTTCAAGGTTAAGGGATGGGAAGAATATTTAATAGTCCTAAAGTGTCAATAATTTAAGTTATATTCCTTTAACTAAATCGCTGCAGATTTCTATGCTTGTTAAACTGTTCTTGCAAAAGTATCTTTTTACTGAAATTTGTAGTTTAGGGCATCAGCAATAGAGTTGGATGCACCACGTTTTACAAGCAGTTAATTGAAAGAGGTAAGCCTGATACCAGATATCTATAATGGTTACATGTTAGTTTCCATGTGTTGTATCTGAATAATATAGCAAACAATATTTAGATTGTAAGTTTTGTGAGGCAGGGATCAACCACTATCTTTTAGTTTCAATATCTTCATGATTATTTGCTTGTAATTTACTTTACTACATTAAGCACTTCTCCCATGTTTGTCTAATAATTGTATTATTGTACAGCACTGCATAACTTAGTGGCATTTTATAATTAAAAAATACACATACATATAATATGTGTGTATCATTTTTACACTTTATACTGCATACATTTTGAAACTACATTAATTAGGGGCTTATTTATCAAAGTGAGAGTTCGACTGTCGAAGTGAATTCTTGTCATTACGGGTTGCTGTGCTCCAAATTCTCTACTCCTTATTTACTAAGCGGCAGATTCCCAGCTTAGTTAAGGAGCATACAGACGGCCTCATTGACTAAAGGGTAAATTAACCTGTCAAATTCACCTCACTACAATTCAAGTCACATTGCCAAAATTGTTTCAGATTCACTTCTCATTATTGACTGTGCAGTAACTAGTCTTGTTGACCAAGTGGACAGAGGCAATCACTGTTGGATGCATTGTGTGGCATAGTCAGTAGGATAGAAGGAGCCATGCTATCAGCCCCCTAATTTTCCAGTCAGAAGTGGCAAAGTCAAACAGATGAATTTAGAGCAGTACATGACTATCATAGATGCCTGAATTTTTCACATATTAGCCACTTTGCAGAATTTGCTTAATAAGAGAGCATGGGGAATAGATGTGAATGCAGAATTATACTCTACTATTTGGCCTTTAGTCAATGAGGCCTTTAGTGTAAAAGAAATTATTCAAAGCAAGACACTAGACTGCCCTAAAGTAGCTAAATTCCACTGAAAGCCAGAAGAAAGATTTAAAAATTGCCAATTGGAAAGGTGCCCATTAAATTGAGAAAAAAAAATAATCCTCTCTTAAAGAGGCGGGCTTATCCTTGTTAGTAGTTTATTGCAGTCATTCTGAACAGGCTATAGTTTCAAATATTAAATTGGGGGCTATTTATAAAAGTCAAAATGTTTATTGACTATTTAATGCTAGTGAAATGGTAATATTTTATCAAGTCAAAATTTTTTGACAAAAATTGCTTATCTGTTTTAGGCTGGTGAAAACCCATTATTTTCTATTGAGTTGGTAATGTCATTTAGCCAGCATCACCATTGAAAAAGGATATTAAATAAGAACTACTGTAAAGGTACCTACACACAAATACATATATAAGTAATACACCAATCTAAGTATGGAAACCGGCACTCCCAGTTGTAAAAGCAAAAAAGTTTATTTCTTCATTTTAAAAGCAGTGTGCATCATGGAAAATAAAAGTTAGGCATGTATGCTGGCACCCACTAAAGTTTGCACAGCTCTGCACACTGACGGCAGCCATTTTGAATACATTGAAGGAACAACATGGCCAAAAATTTTTTAAAAACCCCGCATTTAATTATGTTAATTACTAACTTTTATTAAATGCATTTCATTGTCAATTTAACAAAAGATACAATTCTTACCTCTAAAGAAATGCTTTACAGCACTTTCATGTTGTAGACTCCATCTTCATTCTCTGTCGGTGACTCTACGGCATCCCGAGTCTCCAGATCCCCGCTAAGATGTGCAGTCCTCTACAGCCGTTCTGATAATGAAGTTCCGCACTGTCGTTTCCTATGTCACATGGGAGAGTGTGCACGTCAACAAGGGAGGACTATTATATTGACCTATTTGTGTCTAGGCTTTATTTGTGATGGATTAAATTAAGGTTTCTGGGTTTATGACCTAGCATACCATGGAAGACAGGACAAACTCAGTCGCTACCATTTATCTCCAGTTTTTCATCCTTTCAACTTTTATTATAGATATACTATTGGTACTCTTATCCTTTATGTAAAACAAAGTTGTTTTCATAGAATTCTTCTTTGGGGAGTTGGGGAACATTTTAACCTATTATTTTATCTTCAATTGTGTGATTTAAACAAGTACATTTAAACAAGATGGTAAACAAGCTTTACTATGTAAATTGCTATATATAAAAAAGAAAGTAATTAATAGTTTGAAAATGTTATGTACTGTAACCAACACTCAAATAATTCTTACTAAATAGTTAAAAAACATACAAACAGGTTTTAAAGATGTCTTGTTTTGCACATCAGGGTTAAAAAAGAAACAGACAGGGAATGAAACAAACAGTATGTTTCGGTGATGAAAGCTAAATTGTGCTATTTCAAAATATAAATGGCACTACTATGAACACAACCATTATGTTGATGCACTGAGTACTGACTACATTAGGGACTCTGTTACTCTATTATTTTTCCCACTAGCACATTAAGAGGAGCCAAGAATAAACAGGTAAGAAAAGTGATACTTTTATGATGAAAAAAGATTGATACATAACAGGAAGAAAACAACTAAACCATTGCATGCCGAAATAGAGAAAATGGCAATAAAGTATTATAGAACAGGAGGATAAAATAAAACAGCACAATTTCTCCATGTTTCTAATGTAGGTTCTGTGGCAATATGGTGAAATTTAACCAAAAAAAAAGTATTTTGCTGCAAAGTGGAAAACTTTAGTTTGCTTTTTTTTAGCTCCAACAAAAAGTGGTGTGTTCCATTTTCATTTTAGTCTACTTATCAGTTTGATAAATATGCCCCAATAAATCTTTTTTCCTAATTAAAAGAAAGTCTTCCCATTTTCAACATCACCAAAGGGGTTGCTCACCTTGCATTTATTTATTTTTTGTGTTTTATAATATTCTAAAATTATTAATAAATGGTCTTTGCTTCAGTGTATGAACAGGACAGCAAAAAGAACAGTGGTAAATAAAGAAATATTAAGGGGGTAATTCAGCAAAGTCCGAAGTGAGGCGAACACTCCGCACCTCACTTTGGACTATGCTGAATTACCCCCTAAACCTCAGCTTAACTGATTCATATTTACAGGAAGAATCAAAGCATTAAACCATTTTTAACTTGTCTTAAAATGCCGCCATTTACAGTATACTGCAATTAATTTAAAGCTGAGGAACCTATTTAAATTTGTGATGAATGCATAGTGGATCTTTGCAGCTAACTGCCTTCAGTAGATACACTTTTTATCATTCCACAGGACAGTGGGTACCAGGCCCCTCCGCAGCACTCATAAAAAGAGGTGTCACGAACATTATTTGTTGCTTTACTACTGTTTTCTGTATCATGACCCTTAATTGATTGCTTTTCTCCAGATAATCTGAAAAAGGATAGCAAAAAAAAAAAAAAAAAAAAATTTGGAAACATTCTCTATGAAATTAATACTGATATATTTTTAAATGTAATAAGGTAGATATTATTGATATTTCTCACTGCAATCAGTTGCAGTAAACTGAATCAATAGCAGGTCATGAATCCCCTGGCAGTAAAAATATCACATGACATTTACTGGGAAAGTGCTGAGCTATCATGAGCACCTGAGGTGGTGCTGACTCAGCTTTTGCTCAGGAATAAACCAGGAAACCTGGTGCACTCTAGACAGTAGCTCTGCCACTAGCCTATTTTATTTTCTGGACTGTGAAGCTGTTTTCTACACATATTGTTGACATGACCAGTGTTGAACCTATGGATGCACACCTGCAGTTCATTTTGCACAGGTTCATATTGATCATTCTGTTCATTCTTTACCAGGACTTAAATATGAGTTCACTTTCTCTTATGTTTGCCCAAGTTGGTTTCTGTTACTACTGTTCCTGCTTAAGCCTCAGCATTGTTTATGCAATAAATTCTGTGGAAGAAGCGCAGAAACGCACTATCTAGTGCATTATCCCATAAATCAACAATAATCAGAAAAGGACCCAATATACACACCTTGAGTGTATACGTGAAGAAAAATGTGAAAACAAGTGCAACCACACCACACCTTTCAGGTGATAAGTATCTGGTAATTCTATGCGCTTACCAGAAAATAGTGATACATAAGCATATCAAACAATCCAAGGCATCAAACAGTCCAAAGATGCTTCCATTATTCTCTAGAATCCATCGTAATCACAAATTTCCAAAAATAGATTGCAGGATATGATAAAAAGTCTTTATTTACTTCAAAATATATCAAAAAGGTCAACACGACCACATACGGTAAAAAACACTTTTTGTTTAAAAAAAAAAATATATATATATATATATATATCAGTGTCTGTTTAACTGACACTGACAGCAGGACTTTTGTAATGTTAACCCACGTTTCACAAATAATCAGTTTCCAACAGGCACTTAGGTCCAAATATGGACTCTATTATATAAACTCAGGGTACCTGTTGAGCGTGGGGGTGTTCAGCTCTACGCGTTTCGCCATTTAACACCAATACCGAGGCTTCTTCAGGAGATTTCCAATTGCTCTAAATCAGGAGATTTCCAATTGCTTTAAACAAAAAGTGTTTTTTACCGTATGTGGTCGTGTTGACCTTTTTGATATATTTTGAAGTAAATAAAGACTTTTTATCATATCCTGCGATCTATTTTTGGAAATTTGTGATTACGATGGATTCTGGAGAATAATGGAAGCATCTTTGGACTGTTTGATGCCTTGGATTGTTTGATATGCTTATGTATCACTATTTTCTGGTAAGCGCATAGAATTACCAGATACTTATCACCTGAAAGGTGTGGTGTGGTTGCACTTATTTTCACATTTTTCTTCACGTATACACTCAAGGTGTGGATATTGGGTCCTTTTCTGATTATTGTTGATTTATGGGATAATGCACTAGATAGTGCGTTTCTGCGCTTCTTCCACAGAATTTATTGCAACAGCGTTTTTGTGCTCATTTGGAACAAAGGGCAGTTCCAGTTTGGAGAAGAAGCAGCGGATAAAGCTTTAATGCAACACATACGAGACTGATTTTGTCACGTCCATTTGGGACTATCATTGTTATCATTATTGTAGTTAGAAAAGACACTTTTGTTTTTGGCGCATCTCACTTTCACAGTTTTTGTTTTCAGCATTGTTTATGCCATTCTCAAATCTGATCCCTGCTGCTTGCTCTGAAATGTGGCTTTGCCAATTGGATTGTGAACTTTTTATGTGGTCCCTGACTTTTATGTGACCATTCCTGTCCATCACACACTATCCTGATCTTTCTATCAAGCCTGCCTAGCTTTGGTTGTCCTTGTGCTACTGTATATGGCCTGTCACTGTTTAAACTCTGGGCAATTCAGGTTTCTGTCTTGTATTGTGATGATGTGTCAACTCAGTGTCCTACTATTCTGGAAGAGATGTGAAATGTATCATAATTCATATATAATGAATTAGGTGTTACTGAAACACCTCCCTGGCTTTTAATGGCGTCTTGTAAATTCTTTTTTCTTAAGAATACTTCTTTGTGTTTTATTTGTATTGACAAATTTACATAATAATGTATAACTTGTTAAATTTGCTCAAGCAATCCTAGGGGAAAAACAAAATTAAAGAATGAAAACCAATGTTTCAATCAGTAATTGACCTGTAGCCCTTTAATGCCCATGACATGTATTTTACTCAGCAATGTGGTATGGGAATTGAGTAAGGACACACATGGGCATATAAAAAAATGAATAAATACAAATACATGGGTGTCCACAAAGTGGGAAAGAGAAGGGGCAGGTAACCCTACCTTTCACCCCTTGACCTTAACTGATTAGACCAAGATTATACATTTCATCATTTTCATAGTTACCCATTCAAACAAGGGAAGAAGCAATATCATTTTTTTCACTTACTTTTCATAGGTCTCTGGCATTTTCCCCCACCGTTCTTCGGTGAAAGGCTGCTGTCTCCTCCCTACAAGGATTTTTTTGGCATTTCCATGGGAACTTGACCGCTGGCTTTGTACACTAATGTAAATAATGGTGACATTGTAAAGAAAATTGACAAATTGGACCATAAAACACATACTCGCTAAACTAATTAACAAAGTGGATACGAAATATACTTCCACAATGTCTTGTACAAAGACTTAATTATTGGGTATACAGTAGTTAAAAGAAAAATTGCTTATGGGTATTTTTGAAGGGAATCTGACTTATAGACACTTAACTATAAAATCCCATGAAACTGATAAACTGGCACAATGTATTCTCTAATGAGTATATTTCACAGTAACCCAATATACAAGCACACCATTTTTTTCTTAACAGTCCCAACCCCCACTCTTGAAGGAAGATTCCTGTGGACGCCCATTTGTGCGTTTTACCTAGGAGACTGGTGCTCTGACAATTTAGAAGAAACCTTCTTTATGACTGCTGTGTAATGAGCTTTAGAAGTTAAATAAGGGCATTAATAAATGCATTTTTTTTTATTTTGCATTACTGTTGTGAAAAACAAAAGATGGTTTAAACTAAAAAAAAAGTCTTTCTCTTATCTTATAATGCTGAAAGTTTTCTATTGTAGTGGGAGGCTGAATAGATCAATGTTAATACATATCATTACACATGTAGCAAAATCACTTCAATTATATTTGAAGTTGCATTGAATGTCATATAACAAAAGAATGAATAGTACTATGTCTCACACCTCTGTTCATTTCAGATTATGAATTTAACACAAGGCGATTAAAAAAACTTTTTTTTTTTAAAGGATCACAGATAGTCAATTTGGCTTGTGAACATGACGGAGGGAAAGAAAAGGTACATCAGTAGGGGAACTTCAGACACAGTATCCTAACCCCTTTCATAGAACTTCAAGACACCTAGCCTATGGGTTGAAATGCTTTTAGAATCCCCCCGTAGTGTTAATTCTATGTGATGATAAAAACACCAATACTTTCAAAAAGCTAAAAAAAAAAAAAGAATTAAACAAAAAAAAAAAGGAGCCTTTGTGTGTTCCGTAGTTATTTTCTATGGATCAGAGTATTTCATACTTTGTTCTGCCAGAGTTCCAAATCTATTTGTTTTTTAAAAACATTCATGCTGTGGTAATGTGTTGCATTTCCAAAAAGAAAGAAAAGCACCATTTTACCTTTTTGATTCATGTATGTATGTATGTATAATTTTATTTATAAAGCGCTACTACATTACACAGTACTGTACAATTTCAGCAATGTAGTCATATCACAGACATGGGAAAACTGTTTAGCATAATAGTACAAGTAAATTATAAGCATAAAATCATTAAGAAACATCACCCAACGTGCCAAGTGGCAGTTGAAACAAAAGGAAGGAAGTCTCTGCCCCATAAATCTAAATCACAAGCCTCATACAGACATTGCGTAGACCCACTAGATATATGTAGATGATGCATATTATGTGTGTCAGGGTACCGGTGGGTTTAGAATTCTGGAAATGTTGTTCAAATTCATGTATGTATGTAGAAGAACTGTGGTCCTAGGAGCAATTTATTGTGTCAGAAGTAAATATGCTATATATATTGAAAGCCATGGTGTGGTATACAACCTGAACTTCCACTCTAGCATACACTACACTGAGAACAAAGTAAGAACTAAAGCTTCATCATCAGTGCTCAGGAAACAAAAAAAGAAACACAATGTTTTGTGTTATTTGACATTCATCAGCTATTAACAACTGGTATCTTAAAACATCTCTTTATGCATTATTCTACGGTTACATCAAATGGAGGTTGGTGTGAATAACATCTCCGGATCTTTAGCAAAAGCCATTTTTAGAATTAGTTGCACAGCAAAGTGTTAAAAGCATTAATAAAATGCAATGTTGCTGAAAATGACTGGAAAAATCAAACACCTATTTTAATAAATAACGGGATAAAATCATAAATGAAAATACTGATGATATTATTATCGATGTTATCAGTCTGGCAGTAATGATGTTCAGTGAATATCAGTAACTGATAACTACAAAGATGCATAGTAAATAAAAGAAGAGGTCGAAACCAGTAAAAAAAAATACTTTACAAATGAAACATTTACAAACGAAAATCAATTTGACTTTAGTAAATATGCCCTAATTTAACTGTTGATTAGCTGGGATATTAGGCAGGAAATGATTGTCTTTTTTATAGATTATATTATTTATGATGATTATATGATATATTCTGATAGATCATAATGATGATTAGATTATTATAGCTTAGATATATCCTCACCTACTAATGATCTTAGATATTTATATTGTATATATTATGTATAAGGTTGTGAGCACTACAATCATGAAATAAAGAACAAAATATTGTTTAAGAAAAAAGAACAATGAGCAGTTTATAATGATCACATTTTTCACAAAAGGGCCATCAATCATAAATAGAATCATGGCAACATGTATTAATTTATTTAGAAGCAACAGCTTCTGGAGTAGCACTAAGGCAGTTCAATTTGGAGACACAAGCCACAATGCCTATTAAAATATATTGGGAATGTTATTTTTGTGGAGAAATTCCTGGAAATCCTTGAAAAATGACAGTCCAGAGATATTCTATATATATAACCAGTACTGCTAGTCATTAGGGAATTGCAGCTTTGAGTTGCTCTCTATGGTAGAAGAGTCCGTCCTAATATTTTATTATTATTTTCATCATTATGTATTTATATAGCACTGACATCTTCCACAATTCTTTAAAAAAATTGATATGTCAATTCAGTCCTTGTCCTGTAGAACTTACAATCTACTTTCCTTCCTTGCACAGTCACGCATGCATAGACAAACAGACACAGACTAGGACCAATTTTGCCAGGTGGTAATTATTGTGGTAGGAAACTGGAGTGCCTGGAGGTAACCCACACAAATATATGGAGAACATACAAACCCATGCAGATGGAATCATTCCTAGGACCCAAAGCTGCAAGCCAACAGTTCTAACCACTGAGCCACCACCCTGTTTGTTGATGAATATGACTGTATAGTATTGCACACAACCTAGACAATAAAATACAATATTGCAGCGATACATAGAATCATAGATATCTTTTAGATCGTGTTTGCGTTTCATCCATCATATCAATTTATCATATCAGTTTATATATAAATTGTATAAATGTGTGGTGGCCATTTTTTCCTCCTTTTATTTTTTTTTGCTTTCCTTTTGTTCAATAAATAATGTATTGATGGAGAGATGTTGCCAGGGGGTGAAAACAATCTACTGCAATACATATTTTTATTTAACTTTTTTTAAAATCTACCTTGTCTGAAAGTCCTGCATCTGTGCCTAAATTCATTTGGTGACATCCCTAAGGGGTATAGAAACATCTTCATATGTTACAGGCAGGAACGTACAGCTATTTATTTTCTTTCCATAGATACAAGACTAGCAATGCATGATATATAGAAAATATCCCAAAAAACAGCATAACCGTTCAGAAACATATATATATATTCTAAGCTAAAAATTTTATTTGCTATGTTTCTTTAATAATAATATTAATAAATCGTAAATAGGAAATAGTATAAGATCCTCAGTAAAATATAAATTAATTAGATATCACCCAGTAGTCCCTTGAGCTATATAAATGCAGTTGTTAGGTTTGTGGTTATCTTTGGTTAAGGAACTACCTAGTGACTTCTAAGAACATTAGATCTTTTAATTGGATCCCTTATGTATTTTTTGACCATACTTATTGTTATAATAAGCTTATGGAAAAAGGAAACATATTGTACTAATTTGTAATTATGAGCTTATTTCAAGACATTTAAGCGTTACTGCCATTAAACTCTTCAACTGATAAAGAATCCTTTATTTTGGAAGTGGTCCAATAATAACTAATATAAAATTCCAGGCAGAGGCAGTCATGATCAATTTGATCATTTTTCGGTTATACCGCTGTTATATGATTGATTGATCCTTTTTTATTTATTATAGAAACAGCAATTTGAGATGTTCTAGACTGATGTCATCTCCAGTTACATCTCTCTTACGGAATTTAATTTTTGTTAGATAAATAAAAAGAAACAATAATTTGGTGAGAACATTCATACGCTGAACATTTATTAACTACTTCATACAAAAAAGTTTGGATGTGTTTGTTTTTTGAATTACATTACTTTTCATTTTTTTAAGCTTCAAGTCTCAATTTTTTAATAACTGTAAACTTCTAATTAAAAAAACAGTACACATAATAACTGCTACATTTTTAATTTGGTTACATGTGAACTGACATTGCATTGAAAAATACCCCTTTCTGTAGTTGGACAAGGAGGTAATTAAACCCATATCCCTATGGACTCCATACCTTATATTTTGCAGGGTCTTAAGCCCCCTCATATATGCAGAGGTACCCTGTGTAAAATACAATTGTAATCAAAATGGTTCCTATACATTTTAAAATTTCTATTTGGGGAGATCTGGGGGGAGTCTTACAATGAATAAGGAAATATTTTTGGTTTCATAATGTTTATATTAACATTAATTTATCAGTTTAATCAATTTTGCCATTTATCTCTTGAGTTTTTAAAGGAAGGACTTTGTTGCTAATACACACTTTCCAGTAACTCATTTTAAGATGGGGTTCAACAAAAATAAGGCCAGCCTGCTCAAACTTCTAATATGAGGTAGAGCTACCAATTCTATACTGAATCTGAGTGCAATCCTACATACTCCTAATACAAATAGCAAACCTTTATTCTTACCACTAAAGCAATTTCTAAACTGGAAACTCATGTTCAGTTACATATCTTCTGGTCCAACCACATACCTTTTCCACATGCTTTGGCGCTCCTCCCTCTTTAAATAAATAACTATAAAGAGGGACTAATAAATAGCCTTCCATCCCATAGGTGAATACTTCTTTTATACACGGAGCTATACCAACTATCAGAGGGAAGGCAAATAATAATCATCCTCTATATACATTTACAAAGCAGAACCATCATGCACTGCAATTATTAGTAACATAACTAAACCCAATTTGAAATAAGATAAAAATGCAATAATTAAGCTAAATTAAAGACTACCAACACCTGTTGTTACTAAAGACTGTTTGGGCATACACAAGACATGAGAGCTCACACAGGATGTAGCAGTCATGAATATTCAAACTTAATTTTGCACTCAAATAAAAAGATTTTTGGTTTGACTTGATATAACAAATTGGCCTTGTGCTGTGCATGTCTGAACAAATTATACAAAATCATCAGGCAACAGTAATTACACTGGGAAATCTCTGTGGAGTTACAGAGCTTAATAAATAACTTTGTGCAAAGCGAAAAACTAATTATCTGCTGATAAAATCGTAGTTAGCTTGCCTCAGCCTTGCTGACTTCATTGGTAATGGCCACAAACAGAAAAAATAATTTTACTGAATGACATACAAACTCTAAGCCCAAAATAAAGTTGTTAGAGTGACAGCCCAACTGTTAGAATAAGAACAGTTTCTAGTCTTCGGTAATTAATTTCTAAGCAATTTCTTGTTTTCTTTTGTCTTATAAACCAATAGTCATTGTATTACTCAACTGCTCACCAGACATACACACACATGCACACACGCAGTGTCTTTCTCCCAGTAAGCACCAGCTGCCCTTCTACCTAACCTTTTAATTAGGATCTATGCAGCTCCTGGAACATTTCTAAAACCTAAGCCATTACCGACTATTTTACAGCATAATCTGGGCAATATAAACCCAGTCACACAGTGCAGTGTTGCAAAACATACATACTGTATATATATTACATACATACTGTATATATATACATTAAAAAGAATGCCAATAAGTAATAAGTGGGTATGCATTAAAGCAACAATACTAATCATACTTTT
>WMED01005013.1:7533-20013 GCA_019650415.1 Pipa parva
CCCCCCCCCCCCCCTTCTCTCCTTCCCCCCAGCAGCTGTACAGATCACTCAAGCTCTTTCCAAGTCTCTAACTAATAACTACCTAAAACTGTCCAATCTTGCTAAGCTTGCTAATAATCTCTAACAACGATCCTTTTCTGTATTGAAAACACTGGCAAACTGGCTCCGAGCTTTGAAAAAAGCTTTTGAGAGACAGCAATGTGTTGTGTTCTAGTCACAGAGTGAAACCTAATGAGGCTAAGCAGGCAGTGCTGTCACATACTGTATATAAAACAAGGTCATGTGATTTTAGCAGCCAATGAGATCCCTACACAGCCCAGTGGTGAAGTTGTTCACACCCTTCTGTGCTCTGTGCTGATTGGCTTGCCGCCAAAATTAAATGAAGCGATGAAAATGGCGTGATTAGAATACAAGATGACGATTATCATTAAGATTATATGGGAAATAATTGAATCATCGTGGAAACCTGATAACCTTAATAATCTTGCCGATTTCAACTTTTGTCGATATCATCGCTCATCCCTATCCAGGAGTACTCTTCAGGGCCATAACCTTTCCAGCTGACCAGGTATTGTAGTTTCTGATGCGAAACACGTGAATCCAGGACCTTCCCGACCTCAAATTCCTTCTGGCCATCAATCAGGACTGGACCATGAGAAGGAGCACTGAAAGAGAACTGATTAGCTACTGCAGATTTGAGAAGAGATATGGGAAAGGAATCAGGAATGTGGAGGTTCCTAGGTAAGGTAAGTTTCACTGCAACAGGGTTAATGATGCCTTGTATAGAGAACAGACCAACAAACTTGGGACCTAGTTTACCTGAAGGCAACTTGAGAGGAATTTTCCTGGTGGACAACCAGACTTTATCTCACACTTTATAATTTGGAATGGACATCTCTTACGATCAACCGAGATCTTTTGAGAATCCCTGGCCTTTTCCAGACTCTCTTGAGCTGTATGCCAGATAGAAGAGAAAGACAGCAATTCAGAATCCACTGCTGGAACAGAATTAGGTGGTAGAGGAAAGGGAAATGCCTTTATGTTGCACCCATACAAACAGAAGAAAGTGTACATACGGGAGGAGGAGTGTACAGCATTGTTATGAGCAAACTCTGCTCAGGGAATAAGTTCCAACCAATTATCTTGTGCTCCAGACACAAAGCAATGAAGAAATTGCTCAGAGCTACAATTAGATTGTGGATGGTAAGCAGAGGAAAGGTGCAAAGCCTGGTTAAATGCCCTCCAAAAATGAGAGATGAATTGCGAGCCCATATTGGACACAATCTCGATTGCTAAACCACGGAGGCAGAAAACATGAGCAATAAAGAGTTAGATAAGTTCTTTAGATGTAAGCAATTTCTGTAGGGGAATAAAATGAGACATTTTGCTAAAGCAATCAGTCACTACCCAGATACAGGTATAACCCTTGGAGGGAGGTAGTTCCATGATAAAATAAATGGCAATGTGAGCTTTGGAATAGGCAAAGGATGTAGCAAACCACTGGGAGAAGCACAAGTGGACTTAGATTGAGAGCACAAATAGCAGGCTGTTACAAAGTCTTTAGCATCTTGAGAAATAGTGGGCCACCAGACATACCTGGACAACAAATTCAGTGTTTTGGTTACTCCTGGATGACCAGCTTGCTTGGAAGCATATACTAAACTTAGAATGTCTGAATGATTCATGTAGATCAAAGAATGATCCATGAACACAAACAGAAGATCAGGAGGAGTCTCAGGTGGGGCAGTGTCTTGGATGAACTCTAAATGAGAAAAAGAGATGGGAGTAAGAGCTGCTAAGAACTTAACAGCAGGAATAATTGGTTCCCATTCTTTGTCTGGCTGTTCCAGAACAAGGCACTGAGAGAGTGCATTAGCTTTCCTGTTCCTAGTCCCAGGAATATACGTGATGACAAAATTAAAACGTGAGAAAAACAAAGCCCATCGGGCCTGATGTGGATTCAACCTTTGGGCTGACCTTAGATACTCCAAATTCTTGTGGTTAGTAAGAATCACGAAGGGCTGAACGGAACCTTCTAAATAATGGTGCCACTCAGATAAAGCAAGCTTTATTGCCAAAAGCTCTTGATTGCCAACATTGTAATTTCTCTCAGCAGAAGAGAAACAACAAGAAAAGTAGGCACAATCATCTTCCCTGATTGCAGATCCTCCTGTGAAAGAATAGCACCAGCCCCGATGTCGAAACTGTTCACCTCTACCCGAAAGGGCCTGGAAGGATCTGGATGACGAAGCACTAGAGCTATAGAAAAAGCTCCCTTAAAGAGAGAAAAAGATCATAAGGCCTCAAGAGACCACTTAGCACCCTTTTTAGTCAAGGCAGTAATGGGAGCAGATATGGTGGAAAAGGACTTAATAAACTGCCAATAGTACTTAGCAAAACCTGTAAAGCACGGAATAGCTTTTAATGCAGTGGGAAGAGGCCATCGTTTTATGGCAGAGACCTTACTTGGATCCATCTTGAGACCTCCAGCAGAAATAATATACCCAAGGAAAGGAATCTTAGAAGCATGGAAATGACTCTTTTTTAATTTGGCATACAGGAGATTCTTCCTAAGGCGATAAAGTACATCCCTTACATGGGCAACATGTTCAGTCTTGGACTTGGAAAAAATTGGAATGTCACCGAGATAGACAACAGTGTGTCCTAAAAAGTCTCTGAAAATGTCATTCATAAATTCTTGGAAGACGGCAGAAGTATTGCATAAACTGAAGGGCATCAGCAGGTATTCATAATGACCCTCATGGGTAATAAATGCCGTCTCCCATTCATCACCCTGCTGTCTGCAAATTAGATTATAAGTATCCTGCTTAAAGAAAATAGTATTCTCCTCCTGTTTTTAATAGTAATTTTATTTAAACCCTTATAATCTATGCTGAGTCTTAGGCTGCCATCCTTCTTCTAAACAAAAAAATAAACTGGCCCCATCTGGTGAAGTGGAGAGTCGAATGAAACCTTTCTGTAGATTTTCTGCGATGTACTCTCACATAGCCTCAGTCTCTGGAACAGATAATGGAAACACTCTTCCCTGTGGGGGAAATGTCCCAGGGAGTAATTCAACAAGACAATTATAGTGTCTATGGGGAGGTAGTGTATCTTCTCCTTTCTTACAAAACATATCAGAAAAGTCATGATACTCCTTGGGTAATGAGGATAGCTGTTCCGATGAGAGAGAGACTTCCTCTAACGAAATCACAGGAACCTTGGGGTGGCACCTGGATCTACACTGGGCAGACCAACGAATAACTTGATCTTGTTGCAAGTTGAGTACAGGATTGTGTAGTCTTAGCCATGGGATACCTAGCACGATGGGAGTGGATGGAGTACTGATGAGTAGAAATGGGAATCCCCTACAAGCAGCTGAAGAGGTCTTGTGGAAGTAGTAACCAGACCTTTGGACAATGGCTTCTCATCAAGTGCTAACACCTGTAATGGAGAGAGTAGAGGCATAGTAGTATCCATAAAATTTCCAGCTGCACTGGATTCAATTTTAGCTTTAGTAGGGAATGCAGTACCATGAGTAGAAATAGTCACAGGAAGTGTGAGACAATGGGTATGTGAACAGATGGGCTTAGGCGTCCTACCCCTGATCTCCCTAGGCCTGGGAGTTTCTCAGTCTAATTGGGCAGTCTCTTAAAAAATGACCCTTACCACTGCAGTAAATACAGAGACCAGCTGAACAGTTGTGAAGGCATTCTTCACTGGTGAGACGGGCAGGGCCAATCTGCATGGGTTATTCTGAACTGGTATTGAAATGAAGAGGTAGAATCTAAACACACAGATATGCGGAGAGGTGTAGAACCTTATTTACTTGACCATAAGTGCAGGGTACAAGGCAACGCTTCAGCGGGGTAATCCACCTTTCGTCAGGCAAAAAAAGTTATGTTACTCTGAACTGATGGCAGCTGGTGGAGCCATATGAGAAGTACTGGAGACCATTGGAGGTGACACCAACTATTTCTTTTCAGCAAGACTTTCTCTAAGACAATTATCCACCTTTATTGTGAGAGCAATTAATTCCTCCAAAGAAGTAGGAAGATCACGGGCAACTACATCGTCCTTCAACTGATTGGACAAACCTTGCCAGAAACAGCAACCAAGGATTCATTCCAGCCAGTTTCTGCAGCTAAGGTATGAAATACTATTGCATAAAAAGCTGCAGAGCACTGACCTTTTTGATCTGCATCCGACGAGAGGAAGCTGCTGTAGTTCGCCCTGAGACATCAAACACATGATGGAGTGCAGAAATAAAAGCAGATGAGTCACTAACCACCGGATCATTCTGTTCCCATAACGGGGAAGACCAGGCCAGAGCATCATCTGCCAGGAAAGAAATAATAAATCCCACCTTGACTCTTTCAGAAGCAAAAAGGCAAGGGAACAACTGAAACTGTATCAAGCACTGATTGATAAAACCCCTGCAGGAGTTGGGATCTCTATAAAACCTTGGAGGTGGTGAAATATGTAAAAGACCTTGCTTACAGGAGACGTAACAGGTACAATGGCTGTAGTTGGTAAAACTGGTGCAGGTACAGACTGTAAACAGGAAGAGATGGAATCCAAAACTTGAGCCATTCTTTTTTGATGAGACTCGTATGTGTCTATGCATCTGGCTAAAGCTAGCAGCTAGAACGCTCCATGACCTGATTATACTGTAAGGTTTCAAAGGGAGTAGCTAGGGTGGAGTAGGAGGCTGTGGTTCGAGTCCACAGGGACTTTGCACAAGCTTTGCCCAGGGCATAAAGTCTAAAGTAGACCCTGTACTTCACCATTGACCCCTGCAAGGGGATGTGGGCTTCACCTCAGGGAGAACCCAGGTCGCGACCCCCAGGCTAGCTGTCCACTGGACGACAAGAGAATAGAAAGAGTAGTGAGGCACAAATTCAAAAGTCGGTGCAGGCAGTGAGGTTCATGGTCGAGGTACAAGCCAAAGATCAGGGCAGGTGGATAACAATCAGAGTCCAAAAACAAGCCAAAGGTGAAAACCAGAAAAGACAGGAAACAGACGGGAAACTAGAGCCACAGTATGAACAGGAATGTTCTATAATCAAGCACTGATAGTACTGTCTGTTTGGATTATAAAGGCTTTTTGGCGGGAAACCTGTTGTGCTGGAATTGACGCGAGTTCGGTGGGACCGCGGCACATATCCATGACCATGACAGAAGTGCGATGGCGCATTTTTGCAACTGTGACAGAAGTACATTGTTTTCCCACAACCGCGTTGAGAGCGTCAGTACGTGACCTTCCTGACACTCATTACCCTAGCTGTAGCTGCATATGATGGGGGTATACAGTATATATGAGCAAGGGGCCAAGGGTCTCTATGGAGTGGACCAGGGAAGAATTTGAATGGAAATTGGTGGTGTTTTAATAGAAAGGTGTTGGGTTGAGGTGAAAAATTAGTTGTTGTAAATTGTGGTTTTTCCAGGAGAAAAATAAAGAATTTGTTTCTAAAACCCAAGGTCTCTGGGTAGTACATGGCAATCTACCTAGTCCATTAGGGAAAACAATCTAATACACACTGGGGGAACAAACTCTGGAAGAAAGGTGGAATTAACCTTTGAATAGGAATATTTAGATGGGACTTACATCCTCCCTACACTAACAAAGTTAAACCTTTAAAAGTTTTTCTTTCTAAAATGTTCTCAAGAGTTTCTACATTTTTTACCATTCAAAGTCCCAGTGAGAGCACAGGCATGGTTCTGTGATAGTCCGAAGATAGTCTTTTCCCAGAAGGCACTGGGCCCCAGGTCTTCGTTTTCGGTAGTTTTTTCTCTCCCCCATCACACAGAAGTCTCTCTTAAAATCAAAGAATAATTTTAAAAAATGACAGTAATAAATAACGAGATGCAGGTGGTTTTGTCAGATACAATACCAGTTCTTCCTCCTCAGTCTGAATAAAAAACACTATGGACCACAACAGAACTTTCTAGCTTTAATTGAATTAAAATGTATAACCCCTGTATACATTACATTAATATTATGGAATATCAGAGCCCCCATATTGGTTCTACGCTACTGAATATCAATGCAGAATAATCACAGATTTAGGTACTGGATATAGTTGCTTGACCTTTTAATGTATAAGTAAACCCTATTTATAAAGATTTTCCCATTAAAGTATTATACAGTTAAAAAAGATTACTAAAATACTGTCTCACCTCTTTATTCGGCAGAACTAGTTATCCCTATGTAACGCTTCTCTGCTTCAGCCTGACTTTCCTGAATGATTGGAGCCATGACCCTCCCCTCCCAGACTTCCTCTGAACAAAATCAACAACACAAGTTGTCGATTTTTCAATCTGGTAGCATGCTGCAGAGGTACTGAAGTGAAAACATGCATGCGCGTGTGTGACTGTAAGCGTGTGTGTCTGTGCACGCGTGTCTGTGTGATTCTGTGCATGTTTGTGTCTGTGTATCTGTGTCTGTGTCCTTACATGTACAAGCACCCTGCATCATTGTGTGATGTCATCCTGGGACGGGGCATCTCATCACTATACAGGAAGTGCCTGTACATAGATCGGCTGGGGAAGCAGGGCTGCTTGATTAAGGGGTGAGAACTCATGAATCCAAAATTGTTTTTAAATTTCAATGTTTAAGTTTAGGTTTATAAATTATAGATATAAAATATATGTATAGTTTGGTCAATAACTTTACTTACACTTTAACACTCCAACATATTATTGGTCTAAGAATGTTAGGAAAACAGGCTTTTGAACCTTACAGTGTTCTTCTTTAGATTAGAAAGCAGATGTCATTGAGTGAGGGTGCCATATTGGTATTGGGGCTGCCATATTACTCCAGTACTGAATATTGGGCATTAGAGCTGCCAATTTAGTTCACCATTACTGTATATCATTGTATGAGGGTTGTCATATTAGTCCACCATTGCTGAATATCAGGGTGTGAGAGCTGCCACAATGATCATGAATTGCTGATTATCAAGGAGTGTAAACTTCCATATCAGTCCAGAATTTCTCCATACCAAATAAGTAAAGTAAGCTCAGGCATATTTTCTTGCCTTATTAACTATTGGAATGATGTTGCCAAGAGGTGGATGATGGAATTTTTAGCTGGTAACCAACAAATGGGGCAGAATAAATACAAAAAATACAAAAAGGTTGCTTACATTTAGGGGTAATTCAGCATAGTGCGAAGTTACCTCCGGATCCTTCGCATCACTTCACTGAGGCTGTTATGCGCTCTTTGATGTCCTGCACACGCACATCAGCGAATGTTTTAAAGGGATTCCAGTCTCAGCGAGACGACTCGAGGATCCAGAGGTAACTTCGCATTATGCTGAATTACCCCCTTAGTCTGCTGAAGCCAGTTGGCAGCACACAGTAAAGCATTACATACATTACAGATTTGCAATAATGATCTTTAATCAATTTGGACTATTATAATGTTTATAATATACATTATCTGAAAGGTCCTTTACAGACTTGTTTGTATAGACATTTTGTGTTGAATGGTCAGTGTGACGTAGTTTTTTTATTTTATTTTGAATCTAAGTGATTGTGTGCTCTTCATTTAATCCCAGCAAACCAATGTAATCTGTTCAGACTGGATTTTAATGGCCCTTGAGCAATGAAATGGAAGCTAAAGTACTTAGCTGCAGAGATTTAACATTTGAAAGCCCCAGCAAAAGAATACATTGTTGTCAATGTGAAGTCAAGCCAAACAATATTCACCAGTCTGGAACACTATGTTGTCTGACATCAGCTTGAAAATAAATAGAAATAAAACTGCTTCCACCATTTCTCCTTTCATCAGACACAATTCTGAAAAAGTATATCCAGATATTTATTTAAAGATATATGAACTGGTAAATATTATCAGAGTATTTCCAACTCTTGAGGTGAATGTGGCAGTTAAGGGGGTGCTAAAAACAGGATTAGATTAAGTATCTACTTGGTAGGTAACAAGTAACTGTCCAAATGAATTATGGGAATTAAAGATAGTTGGCATTACAGTTTCTGATAACGTTGGTGCATTATTCATTATGACTGAGATACTGATTTCTGGAATAAAACACTGACTTTACTAAGTAAATAAGTGAATAATGATCATTTCACCATCGTATTACTATTTGACTATATTAGTACCGTAACACTGGGGAGATTAGAAACCATAGCCCAATACAGAGAATGGATGAAGCCAATTAATCCTTTATCCCAAATTGCAATACCTGATTGTGCAAATGCCAATTCTCAAAGTCATTCTCATTGCACTTTCTCCCAAATATGGATCTGTAGTCTACTTTCACCAGTTGCCACTCAGAACGAAGGCTGAAATGTCCAAAAACTCTGCACAAGAAACAGAAACAGGTTTGGGATGTTTTAGATAATGTAATTCTGTCCATTTGTATGAAATTATTCAGCCGGCTTTGTTTAGATCATTGTGTTATAGCATTCTAGGAGACTTTTAGCAGTTTATCAGGATTTACTATCACTTTTCATAATTCATTATGCTCTACCAGGAACCCATGCGCTTGCTATAATTCATCAAGTTCCCTCAGTATCTGTGCACCAGTAACACTGGGTAGGACTTGTTAGTATAAAAACTAGTAGAAGTAAATTAAATCAGTTGGACTTCTTTGCTTAGGTTAAACACCACTGTAGGTGAATGATAGGTGCTGTTGAAGACCTTCTGTGTCCAGGAATTCATTTTGGAGAAGATCGCCTCTATTCAAACTCTTGTGAAACCATTGTCCTCTCTTTCCAACCAGTGTAGCTGGTTGTTTTCAATGGAGGGCTCCTTTCCTTTAAGACAAGGCCCTTACCTGTAGAGTTAGGCTTCGTCACTACTCTAAACTGAATACACCAGGCCTGCCATAGGAAATCATTGGTCCTCCACAAGCTGATAAATGAAGTCCCCAACAAGTTTTTTACATACACTGCTAACTGTAAAAGCTCATGGATGAATGAAAAACTTCATAGACACTATGGGGGTTATTCACTAAAGTCCGAATTGTTGCATATAGGTGTGAAGTCGCCAGCTAAAGACAGTTGCAATAGACTGCTACTGTCGAAGCTTTAGAATGAAAATATTGTTGCAGTCGCAACATTATTATGGGTAAATTGTCACACTCGCAGTTTTCAAAATTGTTGTGACTTTGCAATGGGGAAATTGTCGCGGTAGCAGATTTGCTGTGGGAATCCACTGTTTGAGAATTCGACAGTCAAATTCTCACCATAGTGAATAACTCCCAATGTTCTTTCCATAACATCTAAATTTCCATTGCACTAATCATTCACAGGAATTCAGGCCAGGAAAAACAGCTTCCATTTTAGTCTATATACACTGTAACAAGTGCAGTATGTAATTATGACCAGTGGGGGTGCTATTGCATTGTCTTTTGATTATAGCTCCACAGGAACAAGTAAGTTGACATCTCCTACTAATGCAATAATGTAAATCTGCAGAGAACTAGTATTTTGCACAGAGGATAACCCTGTTTACAAATTAGTTCTATTTTCCTTCCATATCTGCCCCGCCCCATCCTACATAATGTTCTCTGCCGTGACAGCTGCGAGCTGCCACGGCTATGGCAGAGAACATTATCGCGTGCTCTGACCAGGAGCAGGGCCGCAGAGCTAGGTGTCAGCGGCGCCGCGGACCGGCTGAAAAACCCCAGCGGCCCGGTCCTGGTCCACGGACCGGCAGTTGGGGACCTCTGATGTATATGATACAAGTACAGAGTGTGATGTCACACCATATATAATGTTACAAGTACAGAGTGTGATGTCATACCGTATATAATGCTACATGTACAGAGTGTGATGTCATACCGTATATAATGCTACAAGTACAGAGTGTGATGTAGCATTATATATGGTATGACATCACACTCTGATCTTTTAGCATTATATACAATATGACATCAAACTCTGTACTTGTAGCATTATACACAATATGACATCACACTGTACTTGTAGCATTATATACAGTATGACAAGTACAGTGTGATATCATACCGTATATATAATGCTACAAGTACAGAGTGTGATGTCATACTGTATATAATGCTACAAGTACAGAGTGTGATGTCACACTGTATATTTTACAAGTACAGAGTATGATCTAATTCTGTATATAATGTATTTGTTACAAGTACAGAGTATGATGTCATAAAGTATATAATGGTACAAGTACAGCATATGATGTCATACTGCATATAATGCTACAAGTACAGAGTATGATGTCATACTGCCTCTATTGGTGCACTATATCATTATCAGTTGGCTCACATCTATACTTTGCTGCATTGTATCGGGTTCATTAACTAAACCTGCTGATTAATATAAAGAGTGGGGTCCCCCTTGCTGATTATTATAAAGGGTGGGTTCCCCCTGCTGATTAATATAAAGGGTGGGTTGCCATTTGTATTATAATGGTACAGTTTTAGAGATAAATGAAGGATTTGCTGTTTGCCTCTGTTTCTCTATCTAGTGATGACTAAAGAATGTGGATGAGTGCAGTATAACAGTGACACCAGTCATTTTGAACTGCACCAGGCAGGGGCATGGGGAGTAATATAGCTGCATATTAAGCATATTTCAGACACAGGATCATGTTTTTCATTGGGTAGAGGTTGGGGGTCTGGCACAGTTGATTATTAAATAGATCGCCACCCCTGACTTGTCCCCTGCAGCCCCTGGACATGTTTTCTAATTATCATTAATATTGAAACATTTGCTATAAATAATGCAGACAAGGACAGGGGGTCAGTAAGTACAATGTGTGCAGAGTATTGTTTATTGCAACACAACTGATTTATCATTAATCTGCAGGACTGTCTCTCCTCCCACATTTGCTTCTTAATTAGCAATGGCCTAATAATTAGGACATTTGCAGCATTTAAAGAGATGGTAGGAGGCTGGCATGTAATAGCAGCTCTATATATACACACGTGCACATCTACACACACGCACACATGCAAATAAATATATACACATGTGCAAAACTACACACAGATAAATATATACACACGTGCACATCTACACACACCCACAAATATATACACACGTGCAAATATACACACACCGATAAATATATACACATATACACACACACATAAATACGTATATACACATGTGCACATCTACATACACAATATATACATATACACACACAAACATACACACAGATAATTGATTTATATTCCAGTGTTACCTAGCTGGGTTAAATGTTGTGTTTTTACATGAATTTCTAATAGGTTTAGCCTTAGTCCCTGAGAAGTTCTCACTGGGCATGTACCAAACCAGTGAATGAAGAGAGAAGGCTAAACATGACTATAAAGATGTCAGCCTCCAGTGGTAATTTAGCTCTAGGCTGGCAAAGTTAGCCCTATGCATAAGATAATTAGTTAGTAGCCTTTATCAGGCTTAATTCTTCTTTAAATTTATTTGTAACATTGTATAATAAGAGTTAAGCCACATACTGATTGATGATTGTATTCCACTCTCAGACAAGCCCCGAGCAAATATTAACTGAGGTGGAAATAGAAAATGGCACTACTGCCAACTCACTTATATAGGACAGATTAAATAAGGTGATTTTACTCTGGGAATGCTGGGAATTTACCCAGGGGATGCTGGGAATGGCTGTTATTTCATTTTGTTCACAGTCTTCCCCTCTGTTATAGCGTTCCCCTTGTAATTTTATATTTCATTTACTGAATCAGATACAGGAGATGTCCTAGTTCCTTTCATTAGAATGCTGTCTGTGTAATATTGGCCACGTTTCTAATGCTAATGATTCTATGTTTGGCTAATTATCCCCAGGGTGCATGCATCTTGATGAGCCTATTTTATTCAGTGCGCAGACAGAGCTTGTCAGTGCTCGGAGAGGATTGTGACATCCAGCCATCAGTAAGTCACCAGATGGATCCCATCAGACAAGCCTGGTTCCTGCGCACTAGGCTAGAGATGGGTCTTAAAACAGAAATAAGATTTCTACACCAAAGTTCAGCGCTAGGGTCAGCCATGTTGAATTAATCCCCAATGGAAAGTCATTCGGAAGAGGCTGGGAGTGGGAAACACTTTGGAACATGAGAGTGCAATCGGTACAAGCATTTCTGTTTACATTAAATAATTAGGTTTACACAGGACTCCAGGGTGCAGGTTTCATTGTATGGGGGCAAAACCTCATCAAACAGAAGTACAGAGCTGTAACATGTTATGTGGGACGTGCCGGGGCGGGGCAGCAGACTGGCCTCATTGATGTGGCTCCCGGTACACGGACGCTTTAGTTCCTAGCTGTTGGATCTCCTTTTGCAGAACTTACGCTATTTCTCCATGATGTGTATAAAACAGTGTTTGAAACCTTCAGGAGCTACTGCCCGGATTGTGTCACACGACTGCTGTAAGATCACCCTTTCTTGTTAATATCAGACTCCTTTAAGTGGGGGAGGTATTTACATCCAGTGGCTTTGTATTTTTTTTTTTTTTTTTTTT
>WMED01005014.1:0-20012 GCA_019650415.1 Pipa parva
CCTTTTGGAAAGCTCAGCTGAGCAAATTTTCTACAGGTAACGAGTTCTGTGATTAGTCTGGGGAAATTTATTAAACTCGGAAAAGCCCATTTTCAGCTTTTCGGAGCTTAATCCCGCGAGCACCCGGAAGTTTATTGTGGTAAGTATCGTGAGATTTGTTTCGATTGATACTTACCGAGATAAACTTTTTTTACCAAATTTTTTGATGGAAAGGTAGCCATACAACACTAATGTAAAGTATAGCTACCTTTCCATGGAAATATTCGATGGAAAAAGTTTCTCTCGGTAAATATCGATCAAAAAAAATCTCATGATACTAACTGTGAGAAACTTTCAGGTTCTTGCGGGATTAAACTCAGAAAAGCAAAAATGAGCTTTTCTGAGTTTAATAAATTTCGCCCCATTGGAAAAACATTACTGCTAAAATTGGTAATTGAATTTAGCCAAAAATAAATCAGGCATCACAAAGTCACAAATAAGCCTTTAATGGCCCCTAATACTGCATTGGAGGCAAACACTATGTTGGCAACAGCAGTAAAATAGAACACAATCCATCAGAGAACAAAGTCCATAGTAGGCCTTTTGTGGCCCCAACTACTGCATTGGCAGTTGCAATAGTGGGAGAGGAGGAGGTAAACACTTTGGGGGTTATTCACTAAAGTCCAAATTGTTGAGTATAGGTGTGAATTTGCCAACTAAAGACAGTCACAACAGACTGCTACTGTAGCAGTTGTGTCTTTATGATGAGAATATTGTCACAGTCATGACTTTACTATGGAAAATTGTCACAGTCGCAAATTTAAAAATTGTTGCGGTCACTTCTTTACAATGGGGAAATTGTTGCAGTTGCAGATTTACTATGGGAATCTGCAATTTGAGCATTCAACAGTCTAATTTGCACCTTAGTGAATAACTCCCAAATGTATTTGGTAACTTTTCCTGCTGGGAATTTTACAATGTAACTGACAACACAGTCACTGTACACTGTAACAAACGTTGTTGGCCATTATAATAGGAATTTCTGGATACTATACACTGGATAACAGACCTGGCTGGACAATGTGATAGGCATTTCTAGATACTACATGATGTAACAGCATTGATGGACACTACACTCTGTGACAAGGCTGCAAGGCAGTGGCAGCTGTGACATCAGGTCACTTATGGACTGGCCCCTGTCATTGGAGAAACACCGCTCTGCATGACCCATGCTGGCCACATGTACCTGAAGGATGTATAGTTGGCATTGGGAGAATGGAAGGTAGAAAAGATAAGAAAGTTTTTCAGAAGGAAATGATGAACAAGTGTCAGTAAGAAAAAAACAGGACAGGTTGTTATTACAGAAGTCAAAAGAATGCAGAATACAGAGAAACAGTGGATGGTCAACAGTGTACAAAGAAAAGGCAGGAGTGAGAAGGATGTGTACAGAGAACTGGCTAGAAGTGTCTAGGCTGAATATTCATAATGGAAGCTGGAAAGTGGCATTTAGAAACTGAAAGAGAGGATTAAATTAGATGCTCTAGTACTTTAAAAGCAAAGGGGGAAAGTGAAATAAGATGGTAGTTGAAAAGTTCTTTTAAATTAAGATTTGGGTTCTGAAATAGATGTGTCAATAAGGGAAGCTTGAAGAAAGTAGTAAAGATTCCAGCTGACTCTCAAGAAAGAAGAAAGAAGCTAGTGCCTTAAACTAGCTGTCATCACCTATCATCACCTCATTTTCCCACGCCAAAAAGCTTTACCTGCTGCTCTAGCTTACATGTATTAAGGCAATGCTTTCAAAAGCAAAGCCTTCTAAAATCAAATTCTCACACTAGAGTTTTTCAGTACTTCAGTTTTGACAGTATGTTTATATGTGTAAATAAGGATGATCGGTATAGTAAATATAGTCATCCAGCAACATGTAATATACACATATTCACAAATAAATGTATTTTTCATTTGTATTTATTTGTGATGTTTTTCCCTCGGTAGATTCAAGAAGTTCAGCCATCTGCTATCTACCCTAGCCAGGTCACAGTATCAACTACAAGATAATTAGGGGATTATTCATTATAGCACAAATTCCACTGTCAAAGTTAATTTGCATCACCTCAGGTTGCTACACTCCATAGTAGCAATTTCTCCACATCTCAGAGTTTCTTGACTACCCAAATATGGGAAGGGACGAATTAATGCAAATTTGTACCTTTGCGCAACTGTTCCGACTTTCAAGAATAAGCCCCATTACATCATGCAAGTCTCAACTCCCTTAAGCCAGATCTTGTGAATGGCTTTAATGTCAGTATTTGTTGCACCAACAAATATACTTATGGAAACTATCGTGCATATATCCAGAGGGTACATACACCTACTCAACATTCATATCACTTACCTTACCAGCGCAGAGGTTTTTACATTATTTTCTGCAAAAAGGACATATTTCCCAATGAAAACAAAAAATAATTCATTATCCACACCCTAAAGCAACATTGATATAATAAAAACGAATTATACATCACAAAAAATACAAAAGTGTATATATACAGATATTAACATTTAGAAACCTTAATTCCTGTTTTCAGCATTCGCTGGTAAGGCTACATTTACATAAATTTACACCTTTTTCTTTTTATAATATGAAATGTGTTTATGAGCTATGCAAATGTAGCCTCAAACAGCAAAGTGTGAAGAGCAAAAATGACAGATATTATAGAACACAGATTGGGTTATCAGTGTTGAAGGAAATCTGGCCCTCCTAACCTTTAGAAAAGTTACTTTTGGAAAAGTAAAATACAAGACCAATTATGTTGATATTAAAATTTTGTAAAAGGGATGCAGCAAAAGGCAGTGGGTGGTTAGTGCAGCATTAAGTACAAAAGAAAATAAAAAGGTGTATGAAAAATGATTCTGGGGCTGATCCACCTAATTGTCAGATTTCTGCAGATTCCTGCAGAGCTCGTTGTTGGAGAAAAGTAGCCTAGGCAGCTGTTTAGCACAGTAGTGCAAATAGAGAGGAAGAGAAGGAAGCTTAAAAGACAAGTGTCTAAGAAGTGAATAACAAAGAATATATAACATAGATCAAACCAAGGTCGTTTTATTTTGGGGTGTTTTTCTTTGAATTAATGAACATGTGAACTTTGAAGTGTAGGTGGTGTTTTTTTTTGTTTTGTTTTTTTGCTTTTTATAGAGGGTATTGTTTATTTGTTTTTTTATACTTTTTTCTTTTTTAATCAATAGTAAAAAAATCACCAAAGTTGATGTTAGTCATAGTGCATCCAAGCCATAGCAGGAAGGACACCAATGGCTCAAGTCCAGGAATGGTATATACCAATCAAAAGAAGGCATGACATTTCAAAACAAAGTTGTACATGGCCATATCACACATTCATGGACACAAATATACATGCATACATGCAGATGTTCAATACACATTATTGTGAAACTAAAAGAATCTGACCAGGGATAGGGGAAACTGAGAAATAGTAGTACTGTGGATACTGGGAATAAGAGACACCCCATTGGTACTTAGTCAAGTAGATAAGCAGCTCATATTCAGTCCAGGTAGTTTGAGAGACAATGGTTTAATGATACAACAAAATCCTGCCTTCTGTTTATTTATCTCCTTTCCTCTTAGTTCATCAGATTCCTCCTCCTTCCCCTATGCTGTGGATTAATGTCTCTTCTCTCAGCAATGCATCTTGCTCTATGCTCTGTGTACTTTTTTCTTAATTTGTAATATGTACTGCACTGCATTTTGATATTGTGAATTCGTCAGTGCTAAAGATTTGCATATTATGTGATGTCAACATCCCTTTATCAGAAGGGATGGTCATGAGCCCATTGGGATGATCTCTTGTTCAAAAGGAAACATTTTATGGCCTCATATATTTATATAAACTGGTCATATCTTTTCTTAAGCACTTTTCCAGTGTTAAAAGCCCTAGTTTGGGCATCCTCTCTTTCTTACATCTTCTAACACCTTAATCATTTGGGACACTCCCTAAGATACCTGTGTTAATCTGACTAAAATATCTCTAGTTATAAAGTAAATCTATAAATATTCCGTCAACTCTATAATCTGAGTCATCCCCTTTATAAATATTCCATCAACTCTATAATCTGAGTCATCCCCTTACTTGAGCTAATTAAAAGTAATATCTATTAGTTACTAAGTTAAGTTGTATATTTCTATGATCATTTGTTAATTACTGTAAAAGGGAAACAAGAGAAAGGCTAAAAGGAAGAGAAAAAGGAAATCAATTAAATTTGTGTAATATCAGAATAACACAAAGGGGGAAATTAAATTAGATAAGAAAGAGTAAGAGAAAAAATAGGACAAAGTCACTCTTATTGCAGTTAGAGCTTTCAAAAACCATCTCACAATAAAATAAGAATATAAAGCCTTTTGTGGGCTAGAGAACAACTTCTGGAATGCTGTCATTAATGGGCACTTATGGTAGCTTTTAAGAACTGAAATATGACCAGCAAGTGATTGAGTAACATAGTAATTTTGCTCTTTGCATTTGATGCAGATTAGCCCAGGAGCACTATTTAACCACAGTTTTAAATATTTTAAGTATGTGAAGAGTATAGAAAGGCAAATTCTTCTGCACATTGGGTCTCCTTTTATATATTAAAATAACATGTTGCCTGCATCTCAATTTTAGTTCTTGTTTTCTTTTGAAACCCTTTTTTGTAGATTTATTATTTTTTATTCTGAGCCTTTTTTACAGTAAGCTTTTATCCAAATGGAATTGTAGATACAGAATGTATAATATATATATATATATATATATATATATATATATATATATATATATATATATATATATATAGTAATGTATACAAAGTGGAAAAAGTGGATACAAACAGGGTAGCAGGAATTTTTAAGAACACTTGTAGTGTTTACTCTGAATACTTCAGAAAGGGTGCAAATACACAAGGTTAGAAACTGTAGCCTGTTTGTTCATGTGGCAGCTGAGGTTTCCTAATATAGGGCACTGTAAGGCCTTCATGTACAACTAGATTAGATTAGATTTATTTATCTGTCACTGGATAAGTACAATATATATACGAATCAGTGAAATTACAGATGTGTCATAGATTAGAGAAGACAATGGCAGCCACAACGGCAAGAGTGAACATTGTAAAAGTTATGTGACATGCCTCTACCCAGAAGAAAAATAAGTTTGACCGCTCAATCCCCAGTTAGATCAAAGGTAAATCCGGGTGCTCTAGAGTAAGCTGGGCGATTTAGGTATATATACAACATGCAAATGATCCTCTGGCACTCCGAAATGTAAAAATATCCGTCCTTTATTAGTATCACATAGGTAAAAAAAGTTAAAACAACAATTTATGCCTTATCGGTGCTTACTCATGGCATAAAAAAGTGTAACAAATGAGGGATTTAAATACCTTATGATGTTTCAGTGTGCAGCCACTCCCCCATTGCGATTCTCATGATCCAGTATCAGTTCCAGTCTTGTGGGTTGTGCGCTGTTAAGGGTCTACTTGCCCGTTAGGTCTCACATACTCATTCTTTCCACTCCCCCGGCAAACACACACGTGTCTGGATCATGAGTGCTTCCAGTTTAGTTCCGGGTCATGTGACCCGATGTCAAATGTGCGTCCTGGGAAACGGTATCCAGCAAGCACCAAGCACCTCCCACATCTACAACGCTACAATCCACCATCTAAACTACTAGCCGGTATATAAAATCATTATCTCAATGAGTAATCCTAGAGTCATCGGATACATCGAATGGCAATCAGGGTGGCTGCACGGTACAATGTGATACAAATAACATGTTGATTCGGTACAATGTATAAACCATGTTAAATCTTCAATCGCTAAAGTGCAAGTATCAACTAACAGTTTCATATAATTTGTTGCAAAATCGTGTATTCACAGTACAGCAATAATTTAAATGGAAGAAAATTAATTTGTTAAGAATGTTATCATAATATATTCACAGTGCATTAATATCAGTAGAAAACAATAACAATAAAAAAGCAATTTCATAAATGGTGCTTCTAATAAGCACAATCCTTAAATCAATGGATACATTTGATATTCCTGTATATAGATTGTTAACCTGTTTTATTGTCTGCATAGGTATAAAATAAAAGAAAAGGAGTGCATATCTTAAAATATACTCAAAGGGCATGATATACAGTAGAATGTAAATACAGTGGATGGTGTGGAAATGATCTAATTGTGAAAATTATATGAAACACAGTGCTGTGGATAAATAAAAAGTGCAAAATTCTGAAAAAGCTAATAATATTAATATACAGAATTATTAATTTTAACGTAAATAGAGATAAAGGTGCTGCTGAGTATAAGAAGTGATATGATACGAGAAAGTTCATGTGGATCATCAAATACATAAGTAAATAACTACATTTGTCTATTCGTATGAAATTTTTTTTTTTAAATTAATGTAATATAGTGAAATATAAGTGATATGAACTAGTCAATATGAGTTATGAGTGAAAACAAAAATTAAAATGATAATAAAAAGAAGGATGAAAACATATAAAAATATATATGGTGTCCATTGTCATATTAATCAATTATCAGATGTAGATCCCACGCTAAATTGAGGCCTGTGGGATGTCTAGTACATAATTGGAATATCCAAAATGCCTCTCTTCGATTTAGGAGTTTTACATGGTCACCACCCCTCTTACCCATTCTAACTCTCTCTATGCCTTGTATCAGTAAATTCTGGTATGTACCATCATGCGTATTAAAATGTGCTGAGATAACTGTCTCTTTGCGATTTTTAATATTATTAAGATGTTCACCAACCCGCTCGTGTAAGGAGCGAGTTGTTCGACCTACGTATTGCATCTTACATAGACTGCATGTAATTAGATATACCACTCCCCTAGTTTTACAATTGATGTATCCATTAATTTTATATGATTTATTACTGACAGTGCTGCAAAAAGAAACATCCACAATCATATGTTTACAGCATAAACATTTCTTTGAACCACATCTAAAATTCCACTTATATCTTAACCATATTTCCTGGTCATCTGTCCTTAATAAGGAGGGTGAAATCATGTGTGAAAGTGTAGGTGCTTTGCTTGCTATAAAGCTAACCCCATCTTTCAAAATATCCCTCAGTACATTATCACAGTGTAAAATGGGTAAGTTTTTCAAAATAATCTTCCTGATACTGTAATATTGTTTGCTATATTGTGTAATAAACTTAGTTTTTGATTGAAATCCCATTTTATAATCTTTCTTATTAATAGTGTGATTCCCTTTAGATTTATGTTTGTTATGTGAACCCTGATTCTTGCTATTAATATCGCATGACACTGATGTATTGTTATTATCAGGAGTTTGTTCCACTTCTAAAGTGGATGAGTGAAGTAAAGATGATCTTGTAACATTTCGTGCCCTTAGATAGCATTTCTCTATGAGATGCTCAGGGTAATTTCTAGCTCTGAGTCTTAATTTAAGATCCTCTGCTTTCAATTCAAAATCAGCATCCCTGGAACATATGCGTCGTAATCGCAGAAATTGGCTGATGGGCACTGATTTAAAGGTGTTCCTCGGATGGCAACTAGTTGCTCTTAAAAGTGAATTAGTAGACATCTCTTTTCTAAAAATAGATGTATTAATTTTTGCTGATGTATTGTTAGTGCTGATAGAGATGTCTAAAAATTCAATTGTATTGGGATTATGCTGCATAGTGAAAACCAGACCTGCCACATTTTGGTTAAGATACTCTAAAAAGGAAACAGCTTCCATATGAGTGCCACGCCATATGCAAATGATATCATCTATGTATCTATTGTAACAGTATATGTAATCTCTATATTATGGGTTGGTGGCTGAGTATATGGTGTTCCATTCCCACCAACCCATAAAGAGATTAGCATATGATGGTGCAAAACGGGCACCCATCGCTGTTCCTTTTATCTGTAAATAATATCGTTCTTCAAAAAAGAAATAGTTATGTGAGAGAACATAATCTAATATTGACATGATGTATTCTATTAATATGTCCTCATAGGAACTGTAGGTCTGTAGATGCCATAGTATCGCTTGCTTACCCAAATCATGAGGTATAGAAGAATATAATGCTCTAACATCCAAGGTAAGCCAGCTGTATGTTGGTTCCCAATGGATATGATCTAGTGTTTTTAACATGTGAGTTGTATCCTTTAAATAAGATGGTAAGCGGGTTACTAGTGGTTGTAAAATCATGTCTAGCCAAAAGCCAATTCTTTCGTACATAGACCCTATACCTGCTATGATCAGTCTACCCTTGGGTGGACGATTGGGCTTGTGGATTTTCGGCAGATGATGGAATATGGGTTTAATTGGTTTAAGTACAATCAATCTTTCAGCCTCTTGTCTGTCAAAAATCCCAAACTCATGTCCTTGCATAATAAGTTTGCCTCTACCCAGGACAGGGACTATTTTATCATATACAGTATATCCAAGTGAGTTTAGAGAACAGTGGAAAGAGCTACTGTAGCTTAACTACAAATGTATTTGTAGTTAACTAAACTGAAATCCTACCTTATGGGGCACTAGCATTGGTTTTTATGTATAAATTATATAATATATTTTTTCCTTAAGTAGATATTTAGGTAACCTACATAAACAGCATGCATTGCAGGTAACAAATACTAAAACTCCCTCTCTCTCGCAGCTAGTATAGGTTGTCCCTCACAGCCACTTTTAACAAAAATGTTTGTAAAGTGTGTTTTTCCTATGACCAAATCTACATTATGCACTCAAATGTTATTTTCAGTCTGCCGCCTGCTGCTGTTACAGTTAATGTTGTGTCTGTGCATTTAGGATTGGATTATTTGACTAGATCCAGCCCTTGTAAGTGTTAAATGGTTCATAGGTGGTCCATTAAAGAAGTTAACCAGCCCTTTAGAGCCCTTTTGAGCCAGATGAAAAGGTCTTGCCATTACTTCCCTACTGGAAAGGAACAGGATTTAGAAGGCCCAACTGGCTGCAGTTACATAAGTGTAGCTCTTAGCTAAAGCCAAGTGTAGCTCCTGTTGTATGGTAGGTGTTTCAGACAGGACTGATGCCAGTTGCTAGCTCTACTCCACAAGGAGTGAGTAAGGGGTAGATTAAAATGGTAGAGAGGTGAACAACCTTCCCTCAGTTACCAGAATGAGTGACAATGTAGGTCCACCTATGAATTATCTGAAGTACCTTCCCTGTGTTGTAAATAAATGTAAATAGTGTATATTAAAATGAATCCCTGGTGCCCAATTTATTTGTGTGAATGCATCCCACTATACCCTGTTTGGAAATGGTGACCTTGAAGGTAGGGTTTTGTTGGCTTGAAGTGTGTATATGACAATGTGAAGTTGGAGAAGCATATACAGTATCGAACTATGTGCACTTTGATAAATATGCCTAGATCATGACCAACATATGCATATCCTGAGGAAAAAGAAGCATCATTACTGTGTATTTACTGTGCATCAATTTGACATCATTGTTCTGTCTTATATTGGGTATTATGTGTGCACAAAAAATATTTTGCACAATCTTCAAGAGCAAATGTGTAATTGTTTATGTGTGCATTCAAAGAAATAATATTCACTGCTTCTAAATTTAAATGTAAATATTTTATTAAGCAGTGATTACTATCACTTATCATTATCACACATGGGTTGGAATCTTTTTTTTTTGGGGGGTGAATTTCTGTAGAGTTTGCAAAATCTAAAAATTAATAAATAGTCACATTTTTTGGCTTATGTGACAAATGGATGAACCCCACATACCTTCATTAAATGTTCAGTCAGTCTGCATAATGTATTGGCTATAAAAAGGAAGACCTACAAAATAGGGATCCACAAAAAAAAAAAAAGGATCTGTAAGATATATTTCTGATGTATCTCTTGACAACTGAAGGGGAAACTCTAACGTAAGGTTACCAGATCAGCAGAGAATGGGAGTCAGTTATGAAAAATGCTCCTCTTACTGAATTTCATTTAATACGATCAGTAGACAACCAATGACTGATCTGGTAACCTTATCCTATTTACATTCCTATATTGTACTAACCCTTTAAATGATTTAAATGTTAAATATCCCCAAACAAAAATTCTGCAAACTAAATTTTTACTGTGGCAAAATAGGAATAACAAAAAAGTATTATATTGAAAAAGGTGAAAACCACAGTGAATAAATACATCAAAGGTATTCTTTGACTAAAGGGTGAATTCACCTGTTGATTCACCTCACTGCAGTTCCAGTTGTGTCTCCAAAATAGTTACAAATTCACTTGTCATTATTGACTATGTGGTGACTAGACTTGTCGAACAAGCGGACAGCGGCAATTGCTGTGGAATGCGTTGTATAGTGTAATCAGTTAGATAGTATTGGAATGCAGAACCCCACCATCAGCCTCCCAATTCCCCGCTGTGATGTGGCGAAGACAAGTGCGTGAATTCAGAGCAGTAATCCTAGTAGCATTTGCTCCTTCAACAGACTCCGCCACTAAGTCAATGGTAGAAATACATGTGCACGCAAAGTATTTCAAAGTGCTTTGTACAATTGTGACTATCATAGTTGCCCAGATTAGAAGCCTATTCATAACATCTCAGAGTTTAATCAATAAACGAACATGGGAAAGTGGCGAATAAATGCCAATTCATAGCTTTATGTGACTATTCAGCCTTTAGTCAATAAGGCCCTAAGCCTGATACCCAACCTTGCATATTTTCAACATCCAGCAAAAACATTATGCTGGTTAAAATGTAAGCTGCAGCTTTCTTTGTTTGCCTAATGATGTGTCTTTGCTAAAATCCAAATCACTTTAAACTGTGTGCTTTGATTTATTAAAGCACAGAGGAAAAGGTGGTAGTGAGGTCACATGTTTAATTAATGTGTCACTCAGCAGAACAACATTAACATATTTTCTCCTGGTGCAAACAACTGGCTCCAATTATCTCCCAGATGATTGTATAGTTCTCCAGAACAAACTTTTAGATTGAGGTAGAACACTATTTAAATATTATATTTCCTAATAAATTGTAAGTATAGAATTAACTTACAGAAATAAATATTGACAATTTCCTACACAAAATGTTTTGTTTTTTTTTTTGCATCAGAATTGAAGATTTATGGGAGTGGAACTGCCACCTGCACCACCGTACAATTGTAAGAAATACAGCCGAGTTTATTTGGCATTTACTGATTAGCATTGCCTCTTCCTGTCTCAGCCAACTCATTTCAGTAGCTAGCATAATTAGTGTTTCATTTATAGCAAGCTCTTTTTGTGGCAATCAGCATACAGTAGCTATTGTCTACATGTTGCATGAAATTCTCTATGCTTATTTGCAATGTTTTTCCATGCATATGTTGCTGTTGTTTATTGTTTATATTTTCCTGAATTATGCTGCGCTCTTAATATGCTTGGTGAATAACACATTACAAATTACAACATTATACATTACAACAAATTACAAATGAATAATAACTATTACAATACTTCTGTTTCTATCCCAATCTTGTATAATAGACTCTCTCTCAGTCACATCTTCTTTCTTCTCACGTTGTGCATAATGGCCTTCTTAGAAATCATGATAGAGGCCAAGCATGTCAATCTTATTTTTAAGAACTAATCTCACACTATAATAGAGCTCAGCTACTGATAAATTATATAATGTGCAGAAAGGGCAGTAGTCATTGCAGAGCAATTCAAATTTAATCTCTAAGTGAACTATCCTCATACCTAAATTCCTTTTCTTTCACCAATATAGTCTGCACTCATGCCTGAAGATGAGACCAAAATAAGTATGAAACCATACATCAATCATTCACACATGCTCTGTTTCAAATTCATACCTTTATGATTCCAAATTTTTTAGTTCTGCATAAACCTCAGGAATGACCTCGAACTTTCTAGAATTGGTGTTATCTCAGCTAAGCAATATCCTAAAGACTCCATTTTTATTATTTTATGAGTATTTTTCATGACGTCACTTTGGGATACTATGCTCTCATAGTTGTGAATTAGCTACTCTGAATTCATGAAGTGGTGGATTCCCATGGTGAACAGCATGATATGCAATTCCTTGTTTAATGCTGCATGGTCAGTCAGACAGTAGTAGGATGGGGATTAATGTGTAGTCATGCAAAATCAACCATAACACCTTGCGAAATGTGCAGTATTATCATCCTCACTATGTCACTTGGTCTCAGTCTTTATTATCACTTTTGAATGAACAGTTACATTATGCCACATTATTGCCCTGTATAATATGCATAAGCTATATAAAATCAAATAAACATAGTAGAAATGTTATTTCTGTATTTACTGAAATGTGTCATGTTCTTATACAGCAAAGCCTGTAAATAATAAGAAAACAATACCATGTATAGGCTAAAAATCATTTTATACTAAAAAAACATAAATTATAGCCTACAAACTTGTTTCCATGCCTGTCCACTCAAAAAGGTTTAGCAAACTATTTAGGAAAAAAAGCTACATAAAAACAAAGTAAAGTTACAAATTAATAACGCAATAATACCATGCATCCAGTTACAAAGTCAAGTGACCAGCAACAAACAAGTTGAAAGCCAAGTATCTAATTGTAGAGCCAAATAACTAGAAATCCCCTTGTTTACACCTGTTCCTCATTCCATATAGCCAGGGGGAAGGAACAACATGGTGACCCTGCCTGATACCCTCTTCTCATTGCCTAGTAAATAGGGAGAAACAAATCAGATACCCATATGTCCTACATTGACCCTTAATAATACCCAATGTGTGTTAAGGAAAGTGGACATTGAAATAGTATTGAAGAAGAATTATTTTCAAGGCTTGGGAGTGGGAACCCACTCTCCTTCTTTATTGCACAGTGGGTAACTAGAAAAGAATATTATTAGATTCTGAGTGGGCAGGGGTCAATACTCACAATGGAATAATTTCCTATGTACCCCAAAGTCCTCAGTAGTCTGGTCAATGGCACTTTCTAGTAAGAATTTTTAATAAATAAATACAATTACAAGCAACAACTGTGGTTACAGTTAAAATGTACTGCATCCACTATAATTTGGTAACTTAAATTGTTTACAGTTGTATCCTTTATGACTACTGAGAGGATCCTAAAATCCAAAATCTCATCCATGCAACCTTACATTCTTGTTTTTAAAAGGGCAGAGCACTAATCACTATTGAAACAAATAAACATACCCCAACTTCATATTAAAGAAAATGTTGTGGCTCATTTCTCCCTTCCTTTTGCTCTACGGTGGGTGTCCTACCAATAAAAAATGTATTTTTCTACATAACCCAAGGGCAGCCCCCACTAGAGGAAGAACCTAAGATGTAAACCCTTCCAAGTGTGTAATTGGGTTATGGTTATTTCAAAATACTAAGAATTTTATTCAATTCACAGAGTAATTCTTCCAGTATTATTAAGGGATTCCTCCAGACTTCATTTGCATATAAATTGCACATTTCACTTTAAATCCACTCCCCCACCAACAAAAAAAAAACATTTTGGAGATGTTTAATTTTAAGCCTCGTTGTGTTACTTCCTGCTATCACTCCCTCATGTGTGTGCGAGGTTGCACATTTTTGTAACTTGCTCTTTTTATAGAGGGCGTGTCTTGTAATCACCCCAGACTTTATGCTAAGCACAGTCAAATTACTAACTCCTAAGGATATAAAATTAGCTCCTTGAGCTAAAGTACTCATTACTCTCAAATGATTTATTCTGTTTTCAAGATTCACATTCATTTGTTCAGTTATATACCCAGCCATTTTAGGTTATTTTAGGTTATGCATATGACACTTATCTTGAAAATAATATATAAACTTAGGTTTTGTATTTTTTTCCACAGGCAAAGTTGACTTTAAAAGTGTTTTCATTATCCATATACTCCATTGCTAATTACTATGTAATTATATAGTGTCATTCACTTCCCTGTAACACAGCTGATGGAAACTTATGAATAAAATACGTCTTTTGACAGCAGTGTTAATTTAGTGTCATTATAATATTTTGCTCAAGCCAACAATCTTAAAATGATGTATAATTATGGTTCCATGGATATGAACATTGTAGAAAAGTTATGTCTTTAATAATAGTGCATGAGATTTTCTTTATCGTAAATGGTAACTTTCACTAAAAGCTGGAGATATGTCCAGCGATAATACAGGCCTGTATAATATGAGATAATGGAGTTTTATATACATATATAATTTGTGTTAATTTGCTGTAGTGTTGTAGAATCAGTTGTACATATTCACTATTTAGTGTATTGTCACTGAAATGGAACCTATTGTTGCAAGTTATCATGTAGTACTTTCTGAGCATAGTCAGGTATATATTAGCAGTGGTGTATTGTAGTGAATTCATCATGCTGATCAATATTCAAGTGATATCATTCTTGCATGTTTAGAGACGAAAATGGTAGATAAATGTGCCTAAAGTGTTATTAATGTTGAGGTGAAGAGCTGAACTTTTTGTGTTTTTTTTTCTCCAGGTTGAGTCCTGACATATTTCATTTATTACTTTAATATACATCCATCAGTTGCTATTATTTAAAACTGATATTTCTGTAATTCACGACTCTGGTCATAAAGTTAAAAGCCATTTTAGAAGTCAAGATTTAGGGGTTTATTCACTAAAGTCCAAATTGTTGTGTATAGGTGTGAATTCGCCAGATAAAGACAGTCACAATAGGCTGCTATTGTCGCAGTCGCGTCTTTAGAATGAGAATATTGTCACAGTCGTGACTTTATTTTGGGAAAATTGTCGCAATCTTAACTTTAATAAAATTGTTGTGACTTTACAATGGGGAAATTGTAGCGGATTTGCTATGGGAATCTGCTGTTTGGGAATTTGACAGTTGAATTTGCACCTTAGTGAATAACCCCCTTAGAGACATATCTACTTGTAAGTGCAAATTGTCTCATAGAGGTGTGAGTTTGAGACAATTAGACACTTTTATAACTCAGCATATTCAGCAAAGATAGTCTGAAAAGATTGTAATTTTCTGCAATGTGGCAATTTATTAAAATTAATCTTAAAACAATTTAGGTAACTATTACCCAATTACAGTACATGTGACACAATGGTGAATTTGCCCAAAGGGGTTTACAAATACTAAGTACCAAGTGACTAAAACAGCTAAAACACCACAGATAAATATTTGGATGTAGATATTTTATTGATCGAAGTGAAAAAAAATTGGGCTGACAGAGGAAACTACTTGGGGGTGAAGTTGCAAAAAAGGCAGCATTATCATTAGCAGAGCTTTAGAAATACACCTCTATTTTATTTTTTGTGCAAATATTTTTTATTGATAGATTTTTACAACACATTTTGTTTTACATAATCCATATTATTTTGTCATTAAACTTTAACATTTGTCTTCATTATCGTAAAAGGGTTGAGGGAGGTTGGGGAAGGATGGGGAGAACAACAGGTTTGGCCTTTTCACAATATTTATATTAAAGTAAGTGCAAATGCATGTGGGCATGTTCCAAGTCATGTGACCTGCTAGTGCAGGTTAGAGCGAGAGTGTGATGTGAGCTGTGCGTGTACATGCTGCTTGTCTTGAGTTTGGGAAATGCTTCAGTAATGGCCGTGACATCAACCATCAGCAAAACAGTCAATTAAAAGTAAAATATGCGCCAAACTGACAGTGCTCCAGTTGCCTGGTGATTTCTTGTACTATGGAGCAGAGGTAAAGTTGGCAAATGTTCGGAAATAATTCAGGGTTTAGCTATTTTTTAAAATATGTTATGTGGAAAAATGTGTTGCATTGTACAGAAAGGATTTTTCTCAAGCCATAACATTTCTCTTTGCAAAGAGTTTATAATACTCAGCATTTGTTTAATGTGCTCTCTCTTTACTGCCTCCTCTTGTCACTGAACTACTCTATATACTTTTCCCCAATGACTTCTTGGCAGTCACTTGGATTTCACTACTCTCTTTATCAAGGCTGCAGGTACCCGTCATACACTGCGTTCTGCTAAAATAAAGGGGGTAATTCAGGAAAGTGCGAACTCACCTTGCGATGCTTTGCATCAGCTCGCCAAGACTGGTACACACTCCCTGGTCTCCTGCACGCGCTCTCTGGTCTCCTGCACGCGCTCCCTGGTCTCCTGCACGCGCTCTCTGGTCTCCTGCACGCGCTCCCTGCTCTCCTGCACGTGCTCCCTGGTCTCCTGCATGCGCTCCCTGGTCTCCTGCACGCGCTCTCTGGTCTCCTGCACGTGCTCCCTGGTCTCCTGCACGCGCTCTCTGGTCTCCTGCACGCGCTCCCTGATCTCCTGCACGCACTCTCTGGTCTCCTGCATGCGCTCTCTGGTCTCCTGCACGAAGAGATCAGCGAATGTTTTATGAGCTTGATAAATATAGTACTTCCATTTTAACAGACTCACTTATGCCAAGAAAGTTAACCCATTAAATCAGATGATTTTGTGTTCTGGACTAGTAGAGGAGTTAAATCAGTTTAGACTTTTTTTGCAATGATGTCTTTGTTCATTGACTGCTGTAAAGGTAAATTTGCTATAACTAATCACTATTTCTGTAAATACTTGCAATTAAGACATATGACTACAGCACAATTTGGTTCCTTTTAGCAGATTGGTAATTCTACCCATAACTGTTTACAGAAAATCGTTACCCTTCCTAAAACTCTCACAGTGCCCTATTCCCACTTACAGAACTGTCTGCCTAGGTTATTTTGTACAGCTGCCTGGCCTAAGTGCATGCAAGACATTTCTCATTTGACTGATGATGAGTGGGAGGAAGTTGAATAGACATTTCTTTCCTTAGAAATTAACTCAAGGGATGTTATTATTCAATATTCAAAAAATATATTTTTTTCATTCACTGGCAGTACTGTACTCCTGTTCAATTATTCAGGATGCATTTCTCTGACTCAGATCTTTGTTGAAATTCAAGAAAATTTATCTTTCACATTTTTCTTAGTTCTCTGTGATGGGCACATTATGTCTAGATTTTAGCCAGAAGACCCCATCTTATGCCTTAGCCTTTCAGAAAATGAGGACATCGCAAGAATGTTTACTGGGCCTTATTGATGACCTTAAAAAAGGTATTTGTGTTACTCTAGTTAGATTTACTCAGTGTTAGTTCACATTTTAGGATACCCAAATATTTGGAAACTGTAACGATTCGGTACCAAGTTTGATAGGAGAAGGAGGTTGCTGGTGTATACCACATTGTCCTTGGCGCTAGCTGACTTAGGGCACAGAGTCTAAGGTACTCTCCAGTCTTCACCTTTAACCCCCGCAAGGAAGTACTGGACTCCGCTGCCGAGAGTACCCAGGTCGCGGCCCCTTAGCCAGCTGGACAGTGGTGGTATGGAAGAACTGCATACACAGACTTGGACACAGAACACGACATGAACTGGATTAAAGTACAGGACTTAAACAGGTACAGAACTTAGCAGGTACAGGACTTTATCAGATTCAGGTGCAGAACTTTAGCAGGTACAGAACTTAGCAGGTACAGGACTTTAGCAGGTATAGGAACTTTAATTTAATGAGTAATATAGCCCAAAAACACTAACACAGCAGCAATTAGAGTTTTATCATCGGGCGCCGAGGCTGGAGCGCATCTGCCTTATATAGGCAGAGAGACAGGTGCGCTCCTGCCTCTGTGTGCACCCAGAGCGTACCCCGATGATGTCAAGGTGGGCGCACCCCCTGCGTGCACGCTCACAGCGCTGGCATTGCGCGGCGTATGCACATAGGAAGAGGAAGCCCGGCGCTGGAGTGGCAAAACGTGAGTATTCCTTACAGAAACATACAAATAAAAAGAACATAAACTTACATGCAATTCAAAATAAAGTCACTATGTGCAGTGAAAATAATCTATTATCTATTTCCAGGTTATTAGTTGGTATTCTTTCAAGTTATACATGCAAAAGTTAAAAAGGAAAATAAAATAATTTAAGGGTCAAATAGGTGGAAACAGTGACTTAATAAATTGTGCTACCATGTCAAATTGAACAGTCCAAATTAGCAGTCCATAGCATGTGTGTGGCACCCCATCCTCTCACTGTTAGGATTATGGCTCACCTGAGTTCCTCCTCGGCTATACAGCGTTGGTGTTTGTTGCAGTTGCCATCTTGTGTGACTTATAGTCGTGGGCAGCATGTAGTTCTGGTGTGTAAATACTCAGTCTCCATGGGGCGGCAACGGACGCAGTTGCGGGATCATGTCACGTATGCCCTTACGTTCTAAACTCTATATAAACACGCTTAACCTGGCGTCTGGCGCCCATTTATAGGTTTTCAGCTTGTTGTGCCTGAGTGTGTTATCTCTGTTCTGTTTTCTCATGTATGACCTTAGCCTGTATCCTGACTCTTCCTTTTTTCTGCCTGCCCTGACCTTTAATATCTTATCCTGACATTGCTCCTGTGCCACCTGCCCTGACCATTGCTACAACCTTGACTATTCTGCCTGCTTTAGTATTCTCTACCACCAATGGACAGCAAACTTTAGGGGCCATGACCTGGGGATTCCCTTGCAGCTAAGCCAAGTACCTCCTTGCGGGGGTTTAAAGGTGAAGACCGGGGATCCCTTAGACTCCGCAACTTAGGGTTTGCTAGTGTCAAATCTACTGTGGTTTGGGTTTGCTGTTACCTCCTTCTCCTCAATCTAGTACTGGTGCCCGTCCTGACACTCACATTATGCAGTTGTCTGCTCTGGCTGCTCTATAAAATGGAAATGATGATCATAATGTCTGTCTGTCATCTATTTTAGTAGTCCATATATGATAGCATAGCATGCATTGATGACTACATCATACTATACAAAAAAAATACTCACTGCTTCTAGTTGCTGATACAAGGAACTGGTTGATGATGTGAGCCAACTGCTCTACAGTATTGTGGGAGCTAAGAAACCAATTATTTGCAAGTTTACAGGTTTAAGGGCTGATCAATTATGCAGTGCATTTAATAGGCAAACCAGGTAATCTAATGTCAAGTATAGCAGATAGGCTACTGAACAATACAGTTGAAGGTTGTCACCTGTCACTCAAGAAGAACTGTGACTTTACATATAATGTGAAGTGCAGAAATGTGGAACTTGAAATTCAGGGAAACACACACGGGGAACCACAGGACTGGATGCCACTAAAGGAACTGGAGCAACCAGAGACCCTTACACCTCTAGAGGCACATAGGTGTACTGGAACAGGAACAATGGGAACATGTGTAGGAAAAGTACAAAATAGAAGTGTAGTGGATTCTCCTCACCACAGTGAGTTGGCACGGGATAACACAGAGGTGCAGAGTCTAAGGAGGGCCAGGTCTTCACCTTTACACCCCTGCAAGGAGGTACTGGGCTTTGCAGCAGGCTCCTCCCAGGTCACAACCCTCAGGTTAACCCCCCAACTGGTGGCAGCTGGCTGAAACAATGGAGCATAACCAGAACTGCAGAACTACAACTCACTAGGTCTCGTGGAGTGTAGTGTACCTTTAAGAGCAGAGAAGCCAGACCAACACTGGAGATATCAGAAAATGTGACCTGAAGATTTCCCAGCAGACTGACAAGAAGAGCTGACACTCCAGGGTCTGCAGAGAAGCTGAAACAGACTTGAAAACCAGAAGCTGACTTGAAAATATCATAGATATTAGATTCTACTGCTGGGACTTCAGGAGAGGACAGCGGAAACGGGAAGGCTTTGAGATCTCGGCCATAGACACACTTAAAGGGAGAAATTAGAGAGGAGGAGTGACACAAATTATTGTAGGCGAACTCTGCCCAGGGTAATAAGGAAGACCAATTATCTTGACAGTCAGTAACAAAACATCGCAGGTATTGCTCCAGTGATTGGTTGATTCTTTCTGTACTCCCATTGGTCTGAGGGTGGTAAGCGGATGAAAAACGTAACTCTACTCCAAGAGCCTTATGAAAAGCCTTCCAAAAACGTGAAACAAATTGGGAACCGATCCGATACAATTTCCATGGGATCTCCATGTAACTTAAAAATGTTTGCAACAAAAAGAAGAGCTAATTCTTGAGCAGAGGGAA
>WMED01005015.1:0-20012 GCA_019650415.1 Pipa parva
CGACTGGCGCAGTTGCCTGAACTGTTCGCACTACTTCGCACAATGGTGAATTCCCCCCTAGGTTTACCAATTAGAAAACTCAAATCCAAATCAGAAAATAAATTAGCCAGACGTATCCTAACAGCGAGCGAGAACATTACTCACAGCTTCCTAGAAAAAAACCACAATTACCAGACACCCAAACACTAATTAGGAAAGTAGAATGGATTAAAGCAATGGAAATAATTACAGGTCACGTAAAACAAAATGTGTAAGAGGTGGTACTGTTATGGCTTCAATGGAATAATTACCTGGAACAACACAGAAAAAAAAATCAACATAGAGGCGCAAATAAAATGAAGAAATGTTAATATAAATGTCAATAACTTAATCTTGTGCAAATTATCTCATATGGAACAACTGTATCTTCGTTACTACAATGTTTATTCAGAGTTTACAAATATATAATAATCTGAAAACCAATAAAATATTGATTAAGAAAACACCGTTCCTCTTAAAGGACTGTCATTTTCTTTTTAGTTTGAAAAATTACGCTTCCTGGAATTCTTCCGACAATATATTATCTAAAGCTGAATTGAAAAAAAAACTGGGGTCTGTTTAACGGACGCGTACAAGGTAGCTGCTATATTTAACTATAAGAGCGGTCGGCAATGTGCGGCTTGCGAGCCACATGCGGCTCTTTAGTCACCTTGTTGTGGCTCAGAGCATACCTCCCGCCCATGACCTCTGACGCCTCTTGTGATTGGCCATCGGCATGTCATGTGGTCTGGAGAAGTGATCTCCTCCCCCTTTGAGGCTCACGCACAAGTTGTTGCCGCTGGAGGAGGGAGTTGAAATGGCTCCCTCCTCATTTAATTTTGCTAACCCCTGAATAGCAATACAATTAAAGGGGCACTATAGTGCTGCTACAACTGCACACATACATATAAAACTCCTTTCAACTAAGCCAATTGCTGGCTGAAATAGTTAAAAAAAAAAAAAGGTTTAGGGAAGAAATAATACTTACCGTTTGTTTTCCTTAATTAGTTTTCCTGAGAGCTGACATTTTCCTTCCCCCGCACCCCCTCCTCTTTCTGTTCTGCAAATCAGGCAACATGAGAAGAAAAAGCTGCCTGATTGCTATTGGTTAAGCAGTGTGCTGACTTTTTGGCCACATAAATTAAGTTGGAATGCAGGAAATTACAGAAGGAAAGCTGACTTGTGCACATATGCTAAGTAGAAAGTAGTAAAAATGTCCGGGGGAGGGAACCTTTTCATGGAAAACTGGCCAGTACACGTCACACACACATTTCCTGGTGTAGGAGTTTATCAGTGCTGCCTACTCAATCATTCTGTGTCACATGTAACAACTACTGGGGAGAAACACTTCTCACTAAGGTATAGTACTGCATATGTATAGATATAATTTGACTATAGTTCCCCTTTAACAAATGTAACTTTAAAGATAACTTAACTTTTAACATGCTTTATTTTTGGTCATGCCAATCCAAATAGTTCTTTTTTTCCTTTTTTTGTTTCTTGTGTTTAAATTACTTCTCTAACATAGCCCAAATAGAGCCATTAAAATGTATTTCTGCATCAAGTGAAACAAGCAATATTAATGATTTGTAGTTGGGCAACTGAACTTAAAAAAACATCACTGTCTGGAGCCTGTCAAATCTGGTGTGATCTGTTTCTACTATGAAAATAGCTGATGCAAACATCTGGCAAAGATATTATCATATAGTTTCCTTTTTCAATTAAAAGGACAGTAACACTAAAATGGATCTAATTATTTTTTTTAATCTTTGCTTTTAAAAATTCAAAAATTTGTCTATAAATCTATTTCGCTATTTAGCTTTAACAATTGGCCTTAAGAGCCTAATCTTAAGGGCCTTACCTAAAGCAATATAGAAAACAAGGGGGCTGGGTGGGTCTAACAACAAGGCTTCTATCAGTAAAGATACGAAAGACATAAAGTAATAAAACTCATGAATTCAGCTTCAAATATAACATTTTTACAAGTCCTGTATTTGAATAACTGCTAATCCAAATGGGTATTTTTGTTTTTGCAAATTAAACAAACAACATTTTGTATCCATCTTACTGCTTGTTAATGCTTTCCTATGTTATTTTTGTCAGTATTGTCACTATCAGTAGACATCAGTGATGCTGCAATCCCCGTTAGCATAACACACAAGCCAGTACATTGATTGCTAGGTTTTCTTATTTAAAGTTGTTAAAACCTTAAGATAAAAATGATGTAGGACAAACATATAGCCTTTTATAAAAATGGAGTCCTACCAGTTGCTTATATATGCTTAATAGCTTGATTAAAATATAAAAAAAAAAATATATGGACTTCATGGCTAATACACCTCTCTTGATTATATGCTAGCCCAGTGGTTGGCAACCTTTTAGGCTGAGAGAGCCATATACGTGCAGCTCTGCTCAGCCCTTTTTAATCCAGAGCTGTTGACATCATATGTGATGTCAGAGCCGGCTCTGGCTCTATTGGCGCCCTAGGCACCCCTCCCCTGGTGCCCCCCCCGTCCGGCGCCGCCCTGCCCCGCTCCCCTCGACCGGTGCCCCCATCCCGTGACACCCCCCTCCCCTGGCACCTCCCCGCAACCCCCTCCCCTGGTGCCCACCCACCTGAGACACCCCGCCCCCTCCCCTGGCACCCCATCCAGCACCACCCCCTCCCCCGGCGCCCACCCGCGACGCCCCTCCCCACCCCCAACGACACAAACCTTCGTGCGGGCAGGCGTAGGTGTAAATGTAGGGAAAAAATGCTAGGGGCGCCCCCCTGGGCAGGCGGAACCCCTAGCATTTGCCTACTCTGCCTAATGGCAGAGCCGGTACTGTGTGATGTCATATACAGTACAGTAGGTGACATCAGCGGCTTTGGATTAGCTAGCAACCTAGAAGCAGAGTGACGTCAGGGACTCCGGATTGACTATTAACATGGAAGCCAGTGAAGTCAGCGGCTCCAGATTGGCTAGCAACCTGGAAGCGCTGAGAGAGCTTTATCTCTTCAGTGCTTGCTATCGATTAGCCGGCAGACTGTAACAAGCAGTGCTGGCATGTGAGCACCGCTCGTTACAGTCAAAGAATCAGATGCGGCCATCAAAAGATCCACACTAGCTCGAGAGCCATAGGTTGCCGACCTCTGGTCTATAGTATTGTTGCCTAGTAGTCTGAGTCAGACTATGGGGCTCTCTTTCTTAAAAAAATAGTTTATATCACATGAAGTGGAACTGACTGCTGTGTTGGTTAAAAGGAAGTAGGCATAAAATAGTTTCCCCAAATGAATATAAATCTAATATTTTCCTTTGCTCTACTACTAAACAAGTATATACTGTTTTATTGCTTAGACAGTATTTTTTATTGGTGATATTATCTGCTTATCAAATCTGAATTGTTTATTTCTATAAATAGTTATGATTTATGTTCTTGAATAAGAGCCAACTTTTCCTGCACCTCCTTTAATTAATCCAACGCTCCTTTCTCATTGTATTGATTTATGACTTTTGATTGATTTAGGGGGTTATTCACTAAAGTAAGAATTTGACTGTTGAAATCTCAAACAGCGACAGCAAATGGAACTGTGACAGTTCTTCCATTGTAAATTCGCGCCTGCGACTTTCAAATTAATCATACCTATCATACCTCTATATTATGGATAATTATGCATTTATTTATCACAACAATCTAAAAAAAAGCGTGCAAAAAAAGGATGATACATAGTACCTTATCAAATGGTAAAGTGTAATTCAAAGATCAGCAAGAAAAAACCACCAATTGTGAACTGGTGAATGAATAAAGAACAGAGAAATCCACTGTAAGACCATTGACAACACCCAATATTAATGGGAAGGCTCACCAGATGGATATAGCATATCCAGCATTACAAACACTTGTTCTCCAGATCTCCAGCAGTTCCAAGAACTCCAGTATTGAATGTAGATAATGAGGACTTAAAACATTTCCCAAGCAATGTCCAAATGAAAAGATAAATTAAACTTGAGCAATGAGCAGATAAAATATATAGATATACTCACAAAGATGAATAAAAAAGCCTGTCAGATATACAAATCTTTTCCTCTCAACGCGTTTCACTGTGATTTTTAACATTGCAGCTTCATCAGGAGATTTTAGTGTTCAGATAACTGTATTGCGGTTTAAATACATGCACTGACGCCAAGAACTAATTGGCGTCCACGTCATAATAAGGCGACTTAATGAGATGCGCTTAACGAGATGCATTTATTTATGTTTTCTTCTGAACTGTGAGTTTTTTTATATGAAATAATTCCACCACCAAAACCCCCCTTATCCTGGTCCAATAGCCCAACTCCTGACATTATTTATGACTGCTCCATCAGTCTGTTTATTCTAGCATAATATCTTCTTAACTGAACTTATATTGCTTGTGACTTGATAATGGGAGTACGGATCTCACGAAAGCTCGTCGTCTATTTAAAACCTGCTTGATTAAGAGGTGAGAATTCAAAAACACAAAATCATTTTTAATTTTCAATGTTTAAGTTTATGTTTCTACATTATAAAAATAATAAATATGTATAGTTTGGTGAATAACTTTACTTACACTTTAAAATAAGAAAGACCGCTCTTATTGCGCAAGATCTCGCTTTGTTTCTTCAATATTATAAACTCAGAAAGACTAAAAACGGTCTTTCTGACTTTATTAAATTTTGCCCAATATTGTGTCAAAATTCAGTAGTTTAGGGTGATCAAAAAATATTAACCAAAACCTAAAAATTGCTCCACTCTTCAGCAGCATAGTGAAATTTAATAATGTATTTGACCTTTAGTAACATACAAACAGAGTGACAAAGCTGGAGATTTTAATCAGAATGAGATAGCAAAGTGCAATTAAATTTCTTTCCAATTAGAGTTTAACTAACATTTCAGCATAAATTAACCTTGCTATGAAAGAAAATTTGAAAGACTGTTTATATCAGCCTTGTATTTTGCTGTTAAAAATACTAAATATTTTCAACAAATACATTTATTAGAATGCTATTGCAAAATAAGTTGATTTTGGAGTTTAGACTGAATTGCATTGTATATAAAAACACAGAAAGTTCCAAGAAAATAATTAATCTAGTTAATCTGGTTAATCTAGTCTGCACAACAGAATAACTGCTTTCTATATTTTTATAAATGTCCATTTATTTATCCCAATGCATGTTAGAATTTCCATTGCATTTATACCTACCATATCTGCTGGAAGTTTTCCATTCCCCAAGGAGAACTATAAATCAGCCAAGCTTAAGGTCCAGTTACAACAGAAAATAAGGCATAGGGGCAATCTGGTGGCTCAGTGGTTAGCACTGGTAACACTGGGTTCTGGGTTCAATTCCACCCTGGACTTCATCTGCATGGAGTTTGTATGTTCTCCCATACCTGCATGGGTTTCCTTCGGGCACTCTGGTTTCCTCTAACAATCTACAAACATACATCCGTGTCTGTCTATGTGTGTGTGAATGAATAGGGAAACTAGATTGTAAGCAGGGACTGAAGTGAATGATGAACTGTGTAATATATCAGTGCTAAATGAAGAAAGACAAAAGGCTATGTAGATTGGCATTGCAATTATTACAGTGCAGTACTGGTGAAAATATCATCTTTGAAGGTAAAATCCTGATTTATATTAGTCTATCTTATCTCTTTCTCTACTGGTTGCAGCATAATTGTGCTTTCACGTACACTTCATGATTGCGTATTATCTAAAATGATCTAAGGTTCCATAGAAAACAGTGGATCTGTTATACAGAAGAAAAGGTGACCTGTAACCCCAGGGATGAATAAAAAAACTCAAAATACTGAAAATCAGGAATTCACTCTTCAACTTCAAAGACAACATTTGAACCAGCACTTTTTAGGAAACAAAATGTCAGTCGAAATGGGGTTGTTTTTTTCTGGTACTAGTATTTAGCTAAGAGTTGCATGAGCATTTCATTTGACTAATTGAAATAAAGTCAATGTATGGAGTTGGCAGGTTAAAATCTCACTTTGACAAGTGATTGGGAAACTACATGGAAACTGAAATTTAGTGGAGAATTCACCATAGTGCAAAGTGAGGTCCTGATCCTTCGCCTCACTTCCCTCAGACTGTTATGCACTCGCTGATGTCCTGTACGCGGACATCAGCGAATGCTTTAAAGGGATTCCAGTCTTGGCAAGAGCACTCAAGTCACTTCGCCGAGACTGGAATCCTTTTAAAGCGTTCACTGATGTCTGCATGCAGGACATCAGCGAACGCATATCAGTCTGTGCGAAATGAGGCGAAGGATCCGGAGCTCACTTCGCACTATGGTGAATTCCCCCCTTAGGGTGAAATTTAAAAAATTCGGAAAGCCTGATTTTGTTTTTCTGAGTTTATTTTCACAAGATCTCAGAAGTAAATACTGCAAGATTTTTTTGAGATTGATATTTACTGACCGAAACGTTTCAATTGAGTTTTTTGCTGAAAAAGGTAGCCATATTTACATTAGTAGAATGGCTACCTTTCCATCGAAAAAAATCAAGATTGAAAAACTCGATTGAAAGTTTATGTTGGTAAATATCGATGGAAAAAAAAATCTCTCAATATTTACCACAAGAAACTCCCAAGATCAAAACCATAATAAATTTGAGGGATATGGAATTACTTTCAATGCCAATTCATGGTTTCAAAAGCTAGCAAAGTATTTTCTTGGATTATTGTTTCAGAAGTGGGATTAATTCAAGAGAAAGTTATCTAATTTTGACATTGTTACATAAAGTTTCATGTTGAATATGCAGTTCTGTGCAACATATTATAAAATGGATATTCCAGAGTTGGAAAAGGAACAAAGAAAAACAAGAAACATTTGATGAAACATTTTAAGTTGAAACACTCCTGTGAAAATGGCTTATTAAAAATCAAAGGTAGGTTTACTTTACCAAAGTTCGTAGAAGAAGTTAGTAGTCTTAATGATGTGGAAGTAACAAAAGTAATTTACACCTTTAAGTGGGTTATTCACTAAGGTGCGAATTCGACTGTCGAATTCACAAACAGCGGATTCCCATAGCAAATCGGCTACAATTTCCCCATTGTAAAGTCGTGACAATTTTCCCATAATAAAGTTGTAACTGCAACAATATTCTCATTATAAAGATGCGACTGCGACAGTAGCAGCCTATTGCTTTATCTGGTGAATTCACACCTATACTGAACAATTTGGACTTTAGTGAATAAACCCCCTCAAGTGTCCATTTTGGATTTTTATGGAGAAGCCCCAAAATGTGAGAGAAAGACTGGAAGCAAAAAGTTTCTTAAAAGCAATCCCCAGAAAGGGACCGTCATTATGGGTAGGAGCTGGAGATGTCAGTTGGAAGTGGAAGAAAGCATAAAATAGAATAAAAGAAAAGATTTGATTATTTATCAAGATCCAAAAGTCATTAATTATCCGTAGCTCTATATTGCGATGGAAGGAATACAAAACCAGCAAATCCATTTTTGATTCCACTTTTTATTTATTAATTTTTGCAATTCTGTTCTGTAAATGAACTATTATTTAGAGAAAATAATATTTTGCAATTTTTCTGTACAGAAAAAAAAATGATTCTGTAACGTAGTGATTCTGAGTCTTATTTTTTGAAATCATTTTAAGAAACCAAACCTACACATTTCTGGCCGGCTACGAAATACTTCACAATGGATATTTCTTGATTATCCCAAATCTGCTGTGGAGATGTCTATTTATTTCAAGCAGAGCAATGCCCTGAGGCTTCTGATACGTTAGTAGGCAAATTGGCAGCTTTTGTTTTCAGCTCTTACTTCAACTCCCTTAGTTTAAAGTATGATGGGGATTCCATGAATAAAAATAATTTTCATCCCCTTCTTATCCACTGCAGTATGTTTATTCACTGAGACTTGTACAGAATCCAGTATGACTTGGCAGAACTGAAGAGTAAGAACAATCAGGCGAGCAAATATTCTTCTAGACAGTACCATCTGGATAGAAGGCAGTATAAAGAAGAACTGTGAAACACATACTGGATGGCTTCGTTATACATTGTAACCTAAAATTAATCCACCTAAGTAGGGTTTACTTTTTACAAATGTGGTGAAAAGGTATTTTACCATCAATGAAGCCTCAATCAAATGACCTGGAATAAATTTTATTTTGAAGTATATAATTTCCAGCTATCTTTACATTGTCTATTTTGTAAACTCTAAGAATGTTTTTAATTCTTGTGACATTGGAGATTTTTAGATCCCACCTCATAAAAAATGCAGTTCTCCCAGAATGCAGTATTTTCTTGCATTGGAGCAATCACCCAATAACAAATGGATTCCATAACATGCTGTATATTTAAATTCATGTCCCATTGTAAATTACTATTTTTTTAAATTGGAGCAATGATAAAATGACAGTATATACAGTATATATATATATATATATATATATATATATATATATATATATTATTACGCATTCTTTTATTTATTAACCCCTTTCATCATGATTGTTAGAAAGGTATACATACTTGTTATATACTTTTTCCTTCAATCCAACGCTTTGTAAAATTATACAGTGGAAATAAATTACATTTGAAGATAAGAAAATGTATTCTATTCAGAAACCTTATTAAAGGAATAAATCTAATTTGTAAATAATCACATTTGGTGTAGTCTCCCTTTTGGCTATAGTGCCCTTTTTATAGGGGCTGGGTTATTATCTGTCACACATTCAATAATCAGTATAGTTTCCAGACAAATATGTACAGGTTATATGCTTGTGCATAGTCAAAATCCAGCTTTATAAAAGACTCTTTACTCAACAATCTGTTAGGCTCCCACAATATTTATTTAGCTGCTATTTAATTAGAATGATGAAACACCCTGCTAATTCACAAGTACAGAAAGAATTCACACTTCTTCACTCATGGAAACATTAAAAGAAATTCCCAAAAAATAAAGATGCTTACATTTTCAAGTCCAAACCCCCAAATCAACTCAATTTCCCCCAAATACAAGACCCAATCAGCCCCATAACTTATCCCCACCCCCAGATCATCCAAACCTGAGGGGGTCTTCTCTCTGGAGCATAGTATTTATTTAAGTTCCCAATTTTGTTAATAAATTTACCATAGCTAAAAGTGCATAACAGACACAAAGTCATTTATACCTTGACGCAAATCATTTTTTTTCTCACACATCTGCTACTTCATGATACCAAAAACAACATGGTTGCTTACAACTTGGTTTTAAAGGAACACGCCAGCTAAAACTGAAAAAAAAACACATTTATGAATTTATGCCAATTACTTTTAGTAAATATGTTTTTTTTTCAATTTTGGGAGAGCATGCACATCATCAAGGGAGGACACATTGATGATGTCAATGCCCTGGTGCATTCCTGCTACTCCATATGATTCCAGTTTACCTGTTGGTATCCTCTTGTCCCTGCTCTTGGTAGTTACCTCCTACTCCTCTGCCACCACTTCAGCACCACCAATGGGTGGCTCCCCCAGGGGCCAAGACTTAGGGATCCCCTTGCGGCAAAGTCCAGTACCTCCTTGCGGGGTTTAAAGGTGAAGACCAGGCATCCCTTAGATTCTGTGCCTTGGGTGAAGCCAGCACTAAATCCGCTGTGTTGCCCTGAAACTTCAAGTTATCCTGACACATGTCAGTCTTACATATATACATATTCTTACATCCAGATTCATACAGATAAAAATATTTACACCCATTTATACATATGCACAAATATGCACATATGCACAGTTACATACATATCCTAACAGCTATTTAGTCACACACAAAAACCCATTGATTTAACCGACTTGGAGGTGTTAATGGCAGGGTAGTACTTAGTTGGGTTCAGAATCCTTGTTTAAACTGATCTGGTAGTTGGTATGCTTGTAAGGTCAGAATTCAGTTTATCCAACATTCATATTTACAGAAGAAATAGTATTATTCACCCAAGGCAGTTTCATGTAAGGAATATTATATGGTTTGACAACATTTGAAGTGTATATCAATTTTAACATAAGGCTTAATACACAGTACCCCCAATTTACATTGTACAGTACATTGTAGAAAAATTCCCTGGCTTGCTAATTTGTATCTTACAATGATCTATAGTCAACAGTTAAGTTGCTCACATCAAAGTTGTGTCAGAGTGCTGTTAAATTGCCTGTTACTCATTTCCATTTCTTATTAATTAATCATTAATTCTACACATAGCGCTTTTGACCTGTTTAAACTGGTAAATTGACCCATGAATTACAAAAGTCAAACAGTAATTTATATTGTTAAAATAGTTATCTTCCTTACTTATACTGGTGAAGAACATGTGAACTCTTTGGACCTGCATTCAAGAAGTCATATTGCATGTTGGTGATTGACTAAATCCGGCAGTTAGGTTGGCCTGTCAAACTGGTTGTTGGTGAATTTTGGAGGGTAGAAATCCATCTTATTTATACTAACAATAATCAGAAGAATGATTTCATGGGTATTATAAGATTACAATTTAGTGAAACTGCACTGGGTAAAATTTATTAAAGTCAAAAAGGCTGTTTTTGACATTTTGATAAAAAAAAATTTGATAAAAAAATGAAAATTATTGAAAAATCACAATCGAATTTTTGATATCGCGATATTGAATTTTCCCATCAAAATGATCGATATTATGGATTTTCCATAGAAGCAAACAGATTGAAAGCTTTCGATCGAATTTTCAATATCACAATATTGGAAAAAAATTATATCGTGATACAGAATTTTCAATATTGTGATAAATGAATTTTATCTTTGTATAAATTACTATTTGATATTGCATTAAAATGATCAATATCACAATATCAATAACAACGATATTTTCAACTTTATTAAATTTCGCCCATAATATTACATCACTGATTATCAGTAATATTATCCTGTAATTATTTAGAATAGTAGTGAAAATATTCTAATATAATTCTAAATTAAATAAAATGTAAATGTCATACAGTTCATAACTATACTACTATGACAAAATTTGTTTTATTTGTGCTAAGATAGACTTATAATTAGCTAGCAATAACTTCCCAATGAGAAAAACGTTGTTCAACTATATGTAGAATACAATTTGGAACAACACATCTGCATCAATCCTACATAAATCATTATTGTAATAGGGTAGGTAGTGAGTAGTGATAGAAAGAGGTTTAGAGAAATTTTAGTGTAAGAAAAAGACAAATCATAACTATTCAATAATTACAGTCAGGGTAGTGATACTGTCACGATGATGTAGTGTGGACCCACTGTACTACCTTGAAGTTTGGCTTAGGTATGCTGCGAGGCGTGGAATCTCTGGTCTTCGCTTTTAACCCCCGCAAGGAGGTACTGGTCTTAGCTGCAGGAGACCTCCAGGTCGCGACCCTCGAGCGTACCCTCCAAGGTAGTTGCTAGTCAGGTACAGGAGCAGACTTGAATACAAAGACAAACTTGAAATAACTGAATAGACACAGGAACAGGAACGGACTTGGGAATAACTGAATAGGCACAGGAACAGGAATGGACTTGGGAATAACTGAATAGGCACAGGAACAGGAACGGACTTGGGAATAACTTGACAAACACAGGAACAGGCTTGGAGATAACTTGAACAAGCACAGGAACAGACTTGGGAATAACTGAAAATAAAGGACTGTCACTTTAATCATAAACGATTAGGAACACCAGGAGCAGGAATTCAGGAACACAGTAGAAATGGAATTTACTAAGAATAGCAAACGCCAGGAGACCTGTATAGCTGGAAGCTTAGGCACTGAATGCCCAAGCTATCCAGCCTTTTAAACTACCCGCTGAAGTAGACGCAGCGGGGACGCTCCCAACACTTCCGTGTCATGTGAGCATGCCGGCAGCGTGCACGCCGCCGGCAGTGCATAAAGGCCTGGCAGGCGCGGCTCGTGCGCCTAAGGAGGACGTGCCAAGGAGCCCCTGCCAGGTAAGGAACGGCGGCCATGCCGACCATTACAGATACATAATATGCAGTCTATACAATTTGTTTAAACTACAGCTTTATAATAAAAACAAATCTGTATGAAAGGAGATTTATTGGGACATTTTGTCAGAGCCTGAGTAAAATAGGAGTTGCTGTGCAAATGGGTTATAAAGCACAAACAACAATGTTATTTAAATGTAATTTTACCCCTACTATTTTGAATTGCCAAACAAACTGCATACAGGTCCTCCCTTGATTAACATGGCAATGTATTTCAAAGATTGCACAGGCTCCAGGTATTTTAAAACACAGTTTCTGCCATACTCCTACTCAGCCCAGCAGATACCGCCCTACACCCACATTTAGTCAGTCGCAATAGGCTGCTACTGTTGCAGTTGTGTATTTATAATGAGAATATTGTCACAGTTGCGACTTTAATATGGGAAAATTGTTGCAATCTTAACTTTAAAAAATTGTTGCGAATTTACAATGCGTAAATTGAAGCAGGTTTACTATGGGAATCCGCTGTTTGCGAATTCGACAGTCAAATTTGCACCTTAGTGAATAACCCCCTAGTTTTAAGGTCCCAGGAACTCCTACATTTTGAGGCCAGGAAGGGGTTACTTTCTTGTCAGTAGTGCACTGGTTGTGGCTGTAACTGGAGCCATAAGCCAAAGGGTCCCCATCTTTCTCTGTATAGGGGAAAATTCCCTTATTTGCTGGTTACTTGTCATTCATTTTTAGGTTATAGGTTATTGATGTTTGCTCATTTGTTGCTGGTTTTAGCTGTCATTTGCCCCCGAATGACATCACACAATGATGCAGGGTGCTCATCCATGTAAGGACACAGACACTGATATACAGACACAAACACACACAGAATCAAACAGACACACACAGAATCACACAGACTTGCATAGAAACACACATGTACATGCATAGACACACAAAAGTGCACGGACGCGCTTTCACTTCACTACCCCTGCAGCATGCTACCAGATTGAAAAATTGACAACTTGTGTTGTCGATTTTGTTCAGAGGAAGTATTTGAGGTGGCGTGGCTTCAACCATTCAGATAAGTCAGGCTGAAGCAGAGAAGCGTTACAGAGGGATAAATAGTTCTGCCGAATGAAGGGGTGAGTCAGTATTTTAGTCATCATCTTTTAACTTTATAATACTTTAATGGGGAAATATTTATAAATAGGGTTTACTTACACTTTTATAAATTTGCCCAAGGGGTATTTCTCAAGATTTTTAGTGATTTTTACTGGATCGAACAACTTTTTGATGTGGAAACAAATACATCATGGCAAAAGCAGCATTTTGAAATAGGCATTACTAGCAAAATAAAATAAACACTGTTTCTCCAGAATTAGACCATCGAAAAACCTTTTTTGACTTTGATAAATTTCTCCCATGCATAGGCTGACTAATCAACACCTCAGTACTAGATGACTAATCTTTGTGTAGCATATGTTAGACTGATGTCTTGTAAACACGACTGGCAAACTACACAATAAATGTGTAAAGATAATTCAGACCTTTATTGCTTATTAATAATTTTTTTTTTTAAATAAAACCCAAACAGGTTCTGTTCTGTGCTCATCGTTATGTTTTTTTTTGGACTTTGCTTTGTTTTTTAATTTGAAATCATTCACATTTATTTCCGTCTTTTGATTTACCTTGAAAAGCTTCTTACAAGTTGAATTCCAAGTCACTGCACATAACTGTACAGTTACCATTGTGACAGCTTTACACAAAAAACAACAGTAAGAAAACTAATCTATCACCATTGATGTGCAGATGTCCTAAGACATTAGAGTGCAGTACATAGTCCTACTTTTGCAAACCACACTATATATTTTATTTTAAAACATGGGTAAGTGGGTTAGTAACTGGCTCAATGGTAGGAAACAGGGGGTGGTTATAAATGGTACATACTCACACTGGGTTACTGTTAATAGTGGGGTTCCCCAGGGGTCAGTTTTGGGACCTCTTCTTTTCAACATATTTATAAATGACCTTGCCGAGGGATTACATAGTCAAAACTCAATTTCAACAGATGATACTAAACTGTATTAAGTAGCAGGAGAATATTATATTATTACAAATGGATCTAGAATAGATATCAGGCTTGGGCAGAAAAGAGGCAAAATGAGGATTAACTCTGATAAATGTAAGGTTATGCCTATGGGAAGGGAAAATGCAAGTCTAGATTATTTTCTAAATGGGAAAATACTGGGAAATACAGACATGGAAAAAGGATTTGGTAATTTTAGTTGACAATAAATGTAATTGTAGCAAACAGTGCCAAGCAGCAGCTGCCAAACCAAATAGGATCATGGGGTGCATGAAAAGGAACATAGATGCACATGACAAGAACATAATTACAAAGCACTGGTCAGACCACACATGGAATACTGTGTGCAGTTTTGGGCACCAGTGCACAAGAAAGACGTGGTTGAGTTTAAGCGAGTTCAAAGGAGAGTTACAGAAGGAATAAAGTAATAAGCAAACTAGAGTACCAGGAAAGATGATCAAAATTGGGCTTGTTTGGTCTAGAAAAAAATGAATATGAAGAGGTAACCTAATAACTATGTATAAATGTATCAGAACTGCATCCACTGCATAATTGCCATATTTGGAGTTGGGAAGGAATTTTTTCCCTAATGTGAGAATAATTGGCTCTTTCCTCATTTGCCTTCCTCTGGATCATTAAAGGATAATAGGATGAACTGGATGGGCTTGTGTCTTTTTTCAGCCTTTTAAACTACTCTGTTACTATGTTACTAAATTACTATAAGTTGTCAGATTCTTTACTCTACTATTGTAAGCTGCCAACATTAAAACCCAGTAGATGGATTCATCTTATTTTGTTACTGTAAATCCCACCAAAACTTTACTGGGAGGCAGCTGCATAACCTAGGAGTTAGACAATGGAATATGATAACAGGCAGGGACAGTCCTGGCCCTATTGGTGCCCTGGGACCCCTGTGCTGAGCCCCCCCCCCCCCCCCGCCCCGTGCCCTCACTCACCTCCAACAGTGACATCACATTCATATTTATTAATTGTTCATTAACATGCACGCGAGCGAACTTAGCATTTGCCTATATCACCTAACGGAAGGGCCGGCCCTGATAATAGGTTTATTCATCATAAAGTGATTTCCAAACAACAAAATTAATTTGGTACAATTGTGTTTGCACATTGCATAGTGAAGTCAGTTGTGCATATCCACTATTGGCATATTTACTAAAGTCAAATTGATTTTTGTTTTGAAATTGAATAGAAAATTGTGTTTTTTTTTTTTACCAATTTCAATCTCTTCTCTTATTTATGATGGACCTTTGTAGGTCTCCTGACATTGTTTTTTTTTTGTATATCATTAATGTCAGAAAATATCAGTATCGATAACAATATTGCTGATCCTTTTACTATTGATTTTCTGATGACATTTGCTAAAGTAGGTGTTTGATTTTTACAGTAAATTTCAGCTAAATTACATTTCACCACTCGCTGGGTGATGTTATTCATTATTTTCAATGGGCACTGAGTATGACTTTAGTTCCAAACTTCTGTTTTTTGAAATGTCATATATAATGATATCTATATCAATATCAATACACATACGTATATTGATATAGATAAGGTAACTTTTCAATAACTATTATTTAGTGAAATTGTTTTTCCATTATGTAACCAAAAATATCAACATTGTCAATAAAGCTATGGATTTTGAAAAGAGGTAGTTTGTGACCTCACTTCCTGGAAGGATCATTTACATAGTAAATGAAACATCATTTTAAACTGTTTGCAACATGACAAGCTCTAGTACTGCACATGCTGCTGTGTTTATGTATCTTATTGATGAGGAGGAGCAGAGGGATCAGCAACAGGAACCAGGTTCCCATTGCATTGGCTGTGTCAGGCAGCCACGCAATTTATAGATTCTTTAGGCAGGTTGTCTGATGTGGACATATTGGACCTATTCCGCTTGAGTTGTGATGCAGTTCTAGAGCTGTATGCTCTTGTGGAGGTTGATCTAGAACTGCTGTCAGTCATGCAATACCAGGCCTCACTAAGTTGTTAGGAGTTTTTTTTTTTTTTATGCCGTGGCACTTTTCAGCTGACTAGTGACTATAAAAATAGGAATGAGTCAGCCAACCTTCTCAAGAATCCTGCCTCAAGTGTTGAGAGCAATACTAAAGCACTTTCAGAGGCTCATTTCCTTTCCCTCAACTAGGGCAGAATGTTAACAACTTGATCACAGGAAGTTACATCATTGCTGGCGGAAAAATGCCGTATCACCTAGCACTACAGTAAACAGAGCCAGCCGCTGAGGAAGTAAGTATGGACAGGTTAAAGGAGGTGACAAGCACCAAGATAGTGCCTCCCTAGGTGGCTGCCTACCATGTCTAACCCTGGGCACAGCTCTGATCTCCAGCTGATGTTAGTTGACCCTGGGAGATAAAAAGCATAAATGCAGAAATGTGCTGGTTGTGGCAGTGCTTCTCATCCTGGTTATCTGCCTACCAAGCCGAATATTGTCCCAATATAGCAAGCAACCGTACAGATGAATCAGTTGGGTTTGTTGCTTGCTCAGCTGGGTTTGCTGTTGGCTGCACTGCTCTGACAGATCCAGTTTGCTGTACATGATCCCAGACTTTGCCCAAATCCCATGTACCAGATGGTTGACTACTACTTGGAGGGTGGGATGTTGGTTGTGTGGTGGCTTGGGACAATTGTCATATCTCCCTTGCCCTGGTGTGGGTTTGTGGCTTGGGATCAGGAGTCACCAGAGATATATTGCTTCAGCTGCATGAAAAGGGATATATATTTATAGAAAACAAATGTGAGAAAAATACACGAGTGGCTAAATATTACATTGGTTAACCTTGCAAAGTGCTAATCTGGTTACACCCTTTTAAACAAGTTTAAGTCTAGTTAGTTAGTGGTCAAAGTTTGTTTATCTAAACTTATTGCAAGATGAGCCACTCACTTATCCTCAACAAGGTATGTCCTAGTACTTACTAAATCTGATAATACATTCACGCAGGGAGAACCAAACTAGAATGTCATAGTACATAAACTATCATGTCATAAACATGTCTATTTTCATAGCCAAATTGAATTCATAGTTTGACAACTATTTACTTAGGTGAAATATTGTTTAACAATGTAGGTAGAACTTACTGCTAATTTATTGATGAGACATGACTTTAGAGTCACTTTGGGTAGGAATTTAGACCACATGTGTTAAAATAAAAAAACACAGCTTGATAAATTACCAGCAAAATGACCCAAATCCCCCAAAATAATGGTGATATAATGGTCAAAAATGGCAATAATAAGGTTTTTAACTTTAGTGAATATGGCCAATTAGTGCACTGTTTCTATATCAGCTTCCATCTCACAACTCAAAGCTCAGGATCATTAGATGAAAACTGCGCCTGAAGCTCTCTTCCACCTCTCCTGTATATGATCCTGAGCTGTGGATCATTAGATGAAAACTGATCTAGCAGTAGTACACTCTGGGTGAAATTTTGGCTTTTCGAGCTGTTGACTTTTTTTATCGATATTTACCGATAGAAACGTTTCAATTGAGTTTTTTTTTTTCGATTGGATTTTTATATATAAAGTATTTTTATATATAAAGTATGGCTACCTCTTTTCATCTAAAAATCGGATTAAAAAACACGATTGGAAAGTTTCTATTGGTAAATATCGATCGAAAAAACACAGTTGATATTTACTATAAGAAACAGCCAAGATCTCACCGAAATAAACTCAAAAAGACTAAATTAGGTCTTTTTGAATTTATTACATTTCGCCCTCGGGGGAAATTCACCATTGTGCGAAGTTACCTCTGGATCCTTCACTTCACTTCACACAGACTGTTATTCGCTTGCTGATGTCCTGCACGCGAACATCAGTGAACGCTTTAAAGGGATTCCAGTCTCGGCGAGGTGACTCTTTTGGTCTCGCTGAGACTGGAATCCCTTTAAAGCGTTCACTGATGTCTATAGTCTGTGCGAAGTGATGCGAAGGATCCGGAGCTCACTTCGCACAATGGTGAATTCCCCCCTGAGCAGTGTACTGCTGATAAATCCATCAGGTAAGTATTCTTTTTTACCATAGTTCTCCTTTAACTGAAATGCATTAAGTGAATGAATAAAAAATACAAACAGGACAGCCTTTTGTAGGTTGCATTACACTCAGCCAAAATTCACTTTGAATAATTATAAATTGTATGTTTTATCTGTAAGGTTACTGGTGAAGGAAAAGAAAGAAATGTATATTTCCACTGGACTACTTTATGGTTTACCATGAATAATCAATTGTAATGGTTTGATTTTGTTGGGAATAAATATTGTAACAGGTGCATTAATTCCATTAGAGAGTACAGTATCTTCACCAGAGGAATCTAATTACTATTCCATCTTATACTATGCTGCACTTAAAAGATGTTTGACCTTGTCAGTATGACTTTTCTTGCCTTGGGTATGGAATGGATTAAACTGAACTGCATATTTTTTTTTCCCTACAATCGGTATTAAAAGGATATTTTTTTCATGATGCGCATGTTGTCGTATAGTTCCTTAAAAGAATACAAAAGATTATATTTACATAAATGTTTTTAAAGTGAAATAATGCATTTCATGATTAAAATGTTTTGCATGTTTGATTTATCCATTCAATCGAGGCCGACTTTCAGTCATTGACTTTCAGTCATTTTATGGATCATTGTTCTCCAAGCTTTCCTATCTTTGCTCGATTGTCCTGAATGTTCTTTGGCGTTCTCTTCTTCTTGTCTCACTGACTATGCTGAGCATTAATGTTGTTTCCAGAGAATTAGCTCTCATGATGTGTCCAAAGTATGAAAGCCATTGCTTTGGTAATTTTACCAATAGCGATATTTTTGGTGTGACATTTTCTAGGATCGTCTTGTTTTTGACCATTGATGTCCATGGTATGTGAATCATTCTTCTCCAAGGCGTCAATTTTTTTTTCAGCCTGCCTTCTTGAGTGTCCAGCTTTCGCATGCATATGTGGAGATCGGGAAAACTATTGCATTGAACATACAGATCTTTGTTGTGATGCTAACATCTTCTCTCTTCCTGTAAGAATCAGTACTTACCCACTCGGTCCGCTCCAGCGTCGGGCATCGCGGTGCCGCGGTTCTTCCGGGTTGCGGCCGCTGTGCATGCGCACTGACGTCATAGTGCGCACATCGTGGCGGTGCGCTTTTTGAAACGCTAAGGCGTGATCATCTGACAGGCTCCCTGGCTATATAAGGGAGCCTGTCAGAGAGGTCCGGCGCCTGATTATAGGTTTCCCTACCTAGCCTATGCCTGTCCCTGTCTATGTTTATCCTGCCTTGTTACAGCCATTTGTATCCTGCCTTGCTACAGTATCCTGCCTTGTTACAGCCATTTGTATCCTGCCTTGCTACAGCCATTGCTTCAGTTCTGCTTGCCTGGTCCCCCTGCTTGTTTGGCTCATCTGGGAAAGTGTTCCGTGGTCTTCTTCTTACACTCAGTCCTAGGGGCCGCAACCTGGGTTCCTTCCGCAGCGAAGTCCTAACCTCCTTGCGGGGGCTCTAGGCGAATACCGGGGGTTCCTTAGATTCCACGCCCTAGCGTCTGTTTGCTTTTTCAGGGTTATGGCTGCTACCTCCTTCTCCTAACAGTACACCCAGCAATCTTAACATTATAATCAGGCCATGGAGCGTACTGAGGCAGCAGTTAAGACTACTCCTGAAGAGATGCTGTTAAACCTCGCACGGCGCATGGAAACATACGAATCGCAGCAAGGTCGTATGGCTCGTATGCTAGAATCCTTTGAGTCTCAACAAGGCCGCATGGTGCAAATGCTGGACGCCATTTCGATTTGTCTTCAGAGTTCCAGTGGGTCTGTCTCTGCCCCGGTTGCCGCTGCAGTATCTCCTGATCAAGATTGCAAGAATCTCCGGCTTTCCTCTCCTTCCAGATTTTCTGGCAATCCGGAAGCCTGCCGTGGCTTTCTAAATCATTGTAAAGTACACT
>WMED01005016.1:0-20011 GCA_019650415.1 Pipa parva
TTTCATGATTGCACTATTTCAAATTATTCTAATTCGTTGACCAGCACTTGTATATACAACAGTAATAATAATTAAGATATAAAATTGCTTGTACTCGTGATAGCATATTACAGGAAATAACTTCTTTTGCACTTTTATTTTACTTTAAAGATACACTATTGTCAAATTTTTTATTAATTTAATAATCATTTTTAGATATTTATGTGGACTCAAATGAAATTTACTAAGTGGTTTTCCCCCATTTTTGGTGATTTTTCACCCATCTTTATTTTTTTGTATTAGTACAAAAATGAAAATAATCAGGTGAAAAAAATTGCCTATAAACTGTCCCCACAGAAGACCTTCATAACTATGTCTATATTATTAGCTAAAACTTTAATTAATGTAAAACTGGATACAGTTACATCATGGCAACTTTAAGATTTAGGGTAGGTTCACACTGGCGTTTATATGCAAGGAGTATATGTTTTGATACATCGTGCATAAAAGCAAAATACGTTGCCAATGTAAACCTATGGGATTACCTGGTACCGGACACACTAGCGTATGATGCACATACACTGCATCTGGAATGATGGCTGTCGCATTTTGTGCAGCGTATTATGCCGAGCACAAAATGTGGCCAGATAGGAAGAGCTGTTAACACTGAGGGAGCGTTCACACTGTTGTGGGTAAGTACAATAGAAAAATACACTGTTTTTTTTTTTTCACACAAATGTATTATGCGCTACGCATAATATGCTAGTGCAAACCTAGCCTAAAGGACAAATCTAACAGACAATTGGATTGGAATTCACCAATGGGCAAACATTTACAAAGGACTACCAATCAGAGGTTGAATTTCATAATATATACTAGTGAATGCTATTAGCTGGTTGCTATGGGTTACTAGACCGGAAGTACCATGCCCTACACTATTCTAAAAATAAGGGCAACAACACAGACAGACTTGTTTTTATTTTTCATTGAACAAACATCAGAACATATTAGCAAACAGCTGTACAATAACACTCACAGTAGTTCTCAAAGGATTGAACGGACTGAATACAGAGCATACTCCTATCTTTCCAACAGAGGCTGGCAGTAAGAGATCAATATACCTGAAATTAGAAAATATTCTTAACATTTAGGACAATAGAGATGTCATTAAAAAACTAAAGGGAAGCTTCTGTTCTACCCCATAAACTAATTAAATTCTGATATAAAGAATAAGTCTACACCTGTGGCTTCTTTGTAGAATATATAAATGCTTTTTATATATAGTTTATAGTTTGACTATACCATCAATTTTTATGAATCCCATATGCTGCATGTGTTAAAAATTACAGTACGTCAGCTATAATACAGTTTATTGTGTCTTCCAAAATAGATAACTAACGTAAAAATCTCAGGTTACCATGGGATAGACTAAGGGGGAATTCACAATAGTCCAAAGTAAGGTGCTGAGTCTTCGCCTCACTTCGGACTGACGGTTATGCGCTCTCTGATGTCCGCGTGCAGGACCTCACTTCGGATTATCGTGAATTCCCCTCTAACAGATAAAAGGCTACCCCAGCACAGCACTAGTAGCTTATAGTATGGAAGTTTAGCTTTCAAATCAGTATGATATAGGAAAGAATGAGAAAACCAATGCTATGACTGACAGACACACAAAACATTTTATACATGCACCTGCAAAAACTACAATGAGTAGGAGCTCCTCAATAATAAATTGTCTATAGAAACAGAAAAGAAGCAACTGGAACCCAGAAAACGATAAAATTAAGGCTGGAGGTACCTTGATTGTTTTGTAACATGCTTTCTCTGTTTCCAACCTTATGTTGTGTCCCATATTCACTGATTACAGATGTGAGGCACAGGTCCCAGATAGCACAAGCACTGGCATAACAATCAAACAGAAGCCAAGAGTTTCTTATAATTATTATTATTCACAAGAAACTGCCCTGATATGCAATTTAGGAACACTCCTACAGTACTTGCAAAAATGATTTTTTTTTTTTTTTAATTCTATGCTCTGTATATCAATATTTGCAAACTTTGCTGTGATACTCAACCTTGATTACATTATTAGTAAAAATGAATTGAACCATAGCTGTACTGGTCTGATGCAACCAAATTCACTTTATTAAAGTGGTTAGAAACCCCAATGGATTACACAGCAGTAAAACAGGTTAGTAGTTTCTCACAATAAGTTAGATCACAAACAAACTTGAAACTCATGGCTGGACCAGAATCCCATTTCCCAACAGGAAACGGGACTAACTGGATCTCAGACCTACGACGAGCGCTACATGACTGTAACTAGAACCTCAATAACCACTGTCAAAAGTGTCACTGCATTTTCTTAAATACTCTTCTACCTGAAAGTAACTACTAGAGATATCTGCAACACATTAGTACTCTGGTAAGCAAATTGAAAAAAAAAATAATTCTATCATGATGTGCAACTTACATACTCATGCCGAGTTACACATTTATTAAATTGTAGAACAATGAATTTTGAGACTGAAAATTGGAGTTTGGGACTTTTACTGTGATGACGTTCACCCAACAAATATTTGCTATACTTATTGAGTTTGATGTAGGCTGTTATTGACCAAGAAAAGACACATTATAATAATGTCCAATGACTCATTATAATTATTACCATTTCCTCTCAGTGAATCCACTTTTTTTTTTACTCAAATAGCTTGTTTCAGTAGTTACTACAATTTGCCAAAATACATCCTATCATCCACGTCTACAGATCTGAACTTTAGCTAGGTCTGACTCGAAGAAAGTCTTAAATGTCATTTGTCATTTTACAGATAATGTGCCACAATTCACATCCGCTTCAGCTGTGTCATTAACTAAAGGAACTAGACAAATCTCTTTCTTTTTTTTTTTGTGTCTATCCCTCAACTATATTAACCCAACAACAAATAAAAAGCAATGAAAATCATATAAAATGATTTGAAAACTGAAGTTTTTTATTTTAAAAATGCAATTCTAAGGTCTGGCATAACATTATCTAAATAATACTCTTCAATCCTCAATTGCAGTTGCCAGCGTCATCTCCTTGTTTTGGTGCATCATACTTATTCTTACTAAGCTTCTTATTAGATCTAGAAAATATAGGGCATTTAGGGGGTTATTCAATAAGGTGCAAATTCAACTGTTGAATTCGCAAACAGCGGATTCCCATAGCAAATCTGTGCTACAATTTCCTCATTATAAAGTCGCAACAATTTTTTAAAGTTAATATTGTGACAATTTTCCCATAATAAAGTCGCGACTACAACAATAGCAGCCTATTGCGACTGTCTTTATCTGGCAAATTCGCACCTATGTGCAACAATTCGGACTTTAGTCACAGAATTTGCCACAGATTTTAACTCCCCTCCAATCAAAAAAAATTAAAGGGTAAGGAATCAGCAAAACTGATATGCACAAACACTGGCAAGCATTCAAACTATTTCGCCTGACACCAGCTGTGACAAATATTCCTGTAAACTCATCTGCGCTGCTCGCTCTCCTTCAATGTGCACTTCAACAACAAAATTAACCAATAGCCAAAAAAACAAGCTGTCCTTAAAACATATTCCCTGCCACCTTTATTTATTTATTTTTCTATTTAGGGAGGGTGGGTGGGATGCTGATCCTCTTCTACTCACTACTGCCCCTAACTTACGTCTTACTTTCTTTTCCTTTCTGAACTCTTCCTATAGCCTCCTCCATCCCCTTATGCACTCCTGTCAATCACTCCTTCCACTCAACTACTGTCCTATTTTTCATTCCAAGGGTGTCTCATATTAAGAGGTTATAGCACAGTCATGGCAACCTATGGCTCGTAAGTCAGATGTGGCTCTTTTGATGGCTGCATCTGGCTCATAGACTATAACAAGCAGTGCGTGCATGCAAGCACCGCTCATTACAGTCTGCCAGGTGAATGTCGGCAGGCGCTGTAGCGCTTCCAGGTTCCTAGCCAATCTGAATCTACTGGCGTCTTGTATGACATCAGAGGTGGCAAATTCAAAAGGGGCTGAGCTTAGCCACACTTAAAAAAAAGATTGCCAACCCCTGTTATAGCGGCTATGCTTACTGTAGGGGCTATGAAACCAGAATATACATTTGCACATTAGATTCATTTGTAACTTCTTTTTCTGCAGCCCCACTAAAATCCTATCTTTCTGTCTGCTTTTTCAAAAACTATTTTTTTTTTTCTTTGCTTAGAAGCAAACTGTTCTGATGATGATATTTCTTAACATTCAAAGAGAACATTATTATAAAGATGATATAGGAATAACTGCCATTTCAGACCAAATCTGTTTTTTTTTTCAGTTTCTCTGATGGTCCTTTAACATACAGGAAGCAACTCATTTATTCAATCCAAATAACTTTATTTCACTCTACAGAAAAATGTGTAACATTTCATATTCAGAAGGTAATAGCAAAAAAAAAAAAAAAAAATCATTTTAAAACATAACATGTCTGTTTCAGGTTAAATATTGAATATTGAAAAGGAATATAAAGTATTTTTTGCCTATCCCACTTTAAAGATTCCTTCTCTAAAGTTAGTCAAGCAAACATATTTTGGCTAGCGATGAGTAATTTGAGTAGAACTAGGAATCATATTAGGTCCATGGGCCATGGGAAAAACCCAAGTGGATGTAATTAGTGGATAAAAACAAAGTATATTTCTTCAGCTGGTATAGTGACAAAAATATATTCTATACTTACATGGTCACTCTAGTGTCTTTCATCTTTCAAACCAATGTTAAGTGGGTTCCTTCCAGTTTAATAAGAAAGTGATTTACTAATTAGACTTCCTTGCAGTGTATTCTGTACAATTGCATTTTATATATAAGAAATAAACATATACAAATATTAAAAACCTAACTATAAGCAGCTAGGGGCTTATTCACCAAAGTGAGAATTCAAATGTCTAAGTGAATTCTCGTCAGACTTAAATAGTCGTGAGTTCTCTACTCATTCAATAAACTGACGATTCCCAAAGTGAAGAAGAGATGGTGTCAATAGCTGTCTTTAGTGTAGTGTGGCATAATCAGTCGGACAGAAAGAGCCCTGAAATCAGCCCCTAATTTGCCACTTTAAACTGGCAAAGTAAAACTAGCGAATGCGACACAGTACACCTTGCTAAATTCACTACTGCAACAGACTCCAACGCTTAATGAACAAGCGAATTACCTGTGCACATGCACGAAAAGTGGTGCGAAGAGCTCCATAAGTCTGCGACTAACTTAAGCATCTGAATTGGTCGCGAGTTCACTACATGGCAGTTTGCTGAATATGCTAAGAATGGGACAGGTGAATACATTTGCATTTGGACCTTTTTATGAATAAGCCCCAATGGTATCTATCTATCTATCTATTGCTTGTGCTTGTAAATGTATTTGTGAATAGTACAGCGGTACCCCTGGTATAATGCAAAGTGCCCAGCTATACTGCCCTGTAGACCAGGTACAATACAAAGTGCCCAGCTATACTGCCCTGTAGACCAGGTACAATACAAAGTGCCCAGCTATACTGCCCTGTAGACCAGGTACAATACAAAGTGCCCAGCTATACTGCCCTGTAGACCAGGTACAATACAAAGTGCCCAGCTATACTGCCCTGTAGACCAGGTACAATACAAAGTGCCCAGCTATACTGCCCTGTAGACCAGGTACAATACACTATACTATAATATACTGCCCTGTAAAACAGTTTTTATATAAATCAGTAACTCGGTAACTAAGCCAACTGTCAGTACCTATCCATCTATACAGTATTTAGCAGAAGAAGAAGTCACAGCTGAAATGGTGGGAGGGAATACTTAGCGCAAGTGACTCTTTTATTTTCCCCCATCTGAATTCTGAGCGTATGTGGTTTCCAGAAGAATCAGCAAGATGCAGCTGATTTACTGTTTTGTTGTTTATTATTGCTAAGATCAGCTATCTCAACAAACAAACATCAAACATGTCTAGACTGTTTTCTTAATTCTGTTTATTTACATGATGAAAATAGAAAGCACAGAGAAAAGAATCCAGTGTACACAGCTCCGGGTACAGGTTATGGCTTTTGGTTCTAGCAATGACTGTTTCACTTGAGGCTTAAGCACTAATATTGCATCTTCCCATGTTCCCTCACACTGGTATTTATTTCTCAGTTCAGCCATTATTTCAAGCACACTATGACAGCTGCAAAAGTTTTACTTAAAAACAATCCCTTCCATGTTCCCCTCCATATGGTTGCAGATGCTTTTAAAGATGACCCACTGGGAATACAGCTCTATCATTGAGGGGGGAAAAAGAGAATACACTGTTTTATTAAGCAAAAGAGAGAAATTTTCACTCAATGTTTTGTTGGATATCAATAGAGAATGTGTTGCTATCAGTCATTTTTAGGTGTCTTCCTCCACTGTGTGTTTCTACCCTCAAGAACGCAAAAATTCCCTCACTGATATACTGACTGCAGATCTTAAGTGCTTTAACAAATAGACAATCGCTGACCCTCACTTGAATATGGTATTTCCTTTTAAATAACTGGTAACGCCAGAAAAAAGAAATCGTACATTTTAATTGCTTTGTGTTTGTTTTGTTTTAAAGCCGTTTTTCATCTTTTGTGTTAACATACCCCCACTTATTCCCATTGTTTGCTGTGACAACACATACTGTATTCATGAAGTGCCACAAAAAAAAAAAATCATTTTTAAAGTAAAATATCAAACTTTTTAAAAAAAATCTTAAGAAATTGTGGTACTACAAAATCATATATATATGAGTATTGCAATACTTTGTGATACCTTGTTTTATTAGACTAACAGTCAGTTTAATTAGACAAGCTTTCGAGAGGTTTCTCCTCCCTTTATCAAGTCTCAAGCTATACTCTGGATGAAGGGAGGATGGACCTCTCAAAACCTCATCTATTTAAAATGACTGTTAGTCCAATAAAAAAGTTATCACCAAGTATTGTAACACTCATATATATATATAAATATCATAAGTATAAAGGCAATTTGGTACTCAGTCTATGATCAATCCAGAGGGAAGTAGATCCCTCCCCCCAAGTGCCCCTCCCACCAATCTTCAACCAAACTTCAATTCAGAAACCCTTCCCGGAATAATAGTAAACAGTCATTCAATGACTTTCTAGGTACATATCCAACCCCATCTTGAAGCAATTAACTGTATATGCCAAGACAACCTCTCTGTTTAATGGATCTCCTATGATCTCCATATGATCTCGCTGTATGTGGTTTGTTCTTTTGTTTTCAGTGATTTATTTCCCTTGGATATTTTTATTTAGAAGGTTAGATATTTTTGCATGTTGAATTGTTTAAATATTTATAAGATATGACACTCCTGGAAAAAATAAAACAGGAAGGAAAGTAATCAATGGCAGAAAGTCAAAAAAAATATTAAAGAAACACTACATAATCAACTTAGTTTACTTAAAAAAAAATAGGAAGAATGCATCTAAAATTGCAGATTACACCTCCATCTCCATCTTGTTAAACACTACTCCCAGCTTGTTTTTTTCAGTCTTGCTGAGGATTATGGAAGTTATGGATCTCAGTAGTTGAGGGACAATCACCTTCATATGTTTGATAGATGGCTTCTCCACTGTGCTCATTACTGTACTGTGATTTTAAAAATGATCTATTCTCTAGAGAGTGCTTGTCCGGTACATTAAAGAACTGTAATTGAGAGCAATGCAGTGAGATGTATTCCATCAAGAGCTAGAGCTCTGCAAGATGGAAGTCCCTGCCATATATATATTACGTAATATTCTGTCTAGATTTTGAAAATAAATTGTTATTGCTAGTACCAATCATTCAGTTGTTTTTGATAATCTAAAGTTTGCTCTCTTTGGTTAGAGGTACAAGCTAAGGCTTAGCAGGAACTAATAGCTTATTTGTCCATAGTCAGGAAAGGCTTAGGACCTGGTTCTAGTTTCCAAAACTCACATACCAACTTTCACTTTCCATTATTTAAATACACATAGAAGCCTGCCCATGGAGAATGAAGAGTCAATGTTTGCACAATTTTGCTGTCAATTTTTATTTACCTTTACTTTTCCAGTTCCCTGATTTATGAAAGATCAATAAAAATATTTACCCATCAAAGCAAATCATTATTGATAAAAATCAATCTATCGACAGGGGAAGATTTTGAAGTGTTTTTCTATGAGGGTTCCATCCATTACAGATTGATATCAATATTCCTTTTGCATGGGAGAACATTTTTGACTTTAGCCAAGTGACAGGACAAACTTCATAGGGAATAATAGGTTTACGCCAGTATGAGAAAGGAGAATTCTTTTGGGTGATAAAATTGTCTTTGACCAGTTTACTAAATAGGAGAAAACAATGATATCATTAAAAATTGACTGTTTCTCCTGCATTTACCAGTCAAAAAACTTTCGACTAATGCAACTTCCCCCAATGTCTAAAACTTTAATACAGTAAAAAACTTTAATGGGCAAGACACTGAAAATATTGACCTCAACTGAGAAAGTGCTGCATGGAGGCACTTTAAATGTGACAATTTGCCTATTATGGTTAAGCGTTTTCAGAGGACTGCTTAGAAATATTTGCTAGATGACAATTTACTGCTCCATTAAAATAAGGAAAAAGAATCTTTCTAAACCATAAATATATAAATAGCTTCAAGCAGTTAAAACTGTGCAAAATATGTTGAATTTTCCATAAGGTTATGTGCCAGAAAATAAAGAAAAGAAAAAAGACCCCAATTAAGTGATAGTTTTTGCCCAGGAGGAAACACACTTCAGCTGTGAAATATTCTATCCAGATGTCCTGTTCTCCACCCAGAATGCTATCTGCTTTAATAATCCATAATCACTAATGTTTTTCAGTGCAGTAAATCAATAGCATCTTTCAAGCATGTTGATTGATTTTCTACAAACAATTCATTTTTCCAGTCACATACTGAGCAAATATCTAGTAACTACTAAAATAAATGTAGTCCTAAGGAATTGTTAAAGGGGTACATCTTGTTTTTTTTTTTTTTATTATTATTATTATTTAAGTAAAAGTACACAGACAATGGATTTAACATTGTTGAGATTTGCCTCATTCAACTATTGTATTATTTCAGATAGCAATGAGGTAACAGGAGGAGATATATAAAAATGTGGGTGCAATTATGGTAAAAAGGGATAGTGGGTACGTAAGTTATTTCATAAAGTGACAGATGTAGCAGAGGTGACGGTCAGAGAAAGGAAAGCTATTTTTATTTTTTTTGGAAAACTAAGATCAGCTACATAAGTATTCAGGATTGGACTGGCCACTGTGGAGCATAAGATACAATATTGTATGAATTTTAAAGTAAAAAAGGCATAATGTCTAATCCAACTGTATATACTGGGTAAAAAATACAGACCTGACAAAATCCAACACTGATAGTTTCAGGCAGGTTCAAATTTTGCCAGATTGCACCAATTAGAAAGATAAATTCTGTAGTATTATATGATACTCTGCCCTGATGAAGTGGGAATATCTCTCAAAAGCTTGTCTTAAACAATGAACTGTTAATCCAAATAAAGTATCATATAATACTACAGTACTTGTTTTCTAATCCTATAATGCTACAGTACTAATCTGTCTAATTAATTCAATTGGATTTATAAGGTTTAAGCCATTTTGTATCAGACAGATTACACTAGAATAGATAGGAACCAAATATGGCTTATCAAGGCATATATATATATATATATATATATATACACTGTATATATATATATATATATATATATATATATATATATATATATATATATATATATATATATATAAAATTGTGAAAGACTTTTGGGTCCTATTGAAATGGAAATTGTGGTGGGGATCATATGATGTTGTAGGAGTGTGCCTAATTACAAATAGTGGGCCCATGTCTCTACTTAAGGACATTCATCCCCTAACATAACCTGGAATGGGGGACCTAAAATAAATATAAATGCTCCCCCATTCTATGAAACCACCACTAAGTATTGATGGTCATCACATAAAGTGTTTGTCTACAACATGGTCCTTGGGAAGGCAGCTTCTGCTGTGTTGATCTAGCATAGTCTACAGGGTCTTGATAAATATGCTATAAACAGAAGAGAAGATGCTGCACTGTAACTACATGCACCTATCTCTATTTTTTCTGGGCTGTAAGATTTATATGAAGAAACTGCATTTACACAACTGATTTACAGAATATACAACATTTGGGAGGTGACTAATGATAAAGGACTTCTTATATTGGGTGATAATATTTTCTTTCTATTCTACTCTAGTAGACAACTGGGGTAAGGTGAAGGGCAGGGGGATTAAACTAGGTGGCGGTATAGGGTCCCAGGGGCCAGTTTGGAGTTGTAATACAGTAATCCCAAGGGATCACAGTGATTGCATCTACAAAGAGGTCCATAAGCCTTGATCTAAATCTAATTGTAAACCCTTTCTTTTTGGTTATTTGGCTTCTAATTTATTTGAATGCTATTTTGGATACCTTTTTTCACGTTTTGTGGTTGAAGTGTTTGTTTGGGTTTGTTTACATTTAGCACATGCCAGCCTTTACAACATCCAATAACACAAAATACTATGCAATGGTCATAGAAGGGCATAGGATATGTTATTTTGTTTTTGTATATACACTTTAAAAAAAAATCAGAACCCTGTTCCCCCTAAAAAAAATCAAAACTTTTGACAAAAATTACACCTGGCACAGAATCCAAACCAAAGCATGTGCATCTGCACAAATCTCTAATTCAGTTCATACATTTGGGGCAAAAGCAGTTGAACAATAGGATCATGAAAAACATCAACTTTCTACTGGCTTCTTGTGTTGGTTTAGGACTGCATGACATGGGCCTTTAAAATATGGTCTCCTTCCCAGGCTTAGTGTATTAAACCAGACCAGAGATAAATAGAATTAATTCTTAGTTTCCAGTACATTCCATGTTTTAGAAATAAGCTCAGTCTGACAGTAATTGGTTCTCTCATTAACACATGGGCATCTGTTAATATGACAACCACTGATTGATCAATTTGTATGGAGTAGAGGATATCACTATGTCAGTAATGCAGTGGTCCAGCTGTGTATTTCCCTTCCCTTAACAATATTTCCACCCCCCACCCCCCTACCAAATAACCTTTATATCAATACCGTTACTATAGGAGTTGTGACGGAAGCGATTTCAACAGGGCCTGAGGTCCCAGGGGGCTATTATCATTGCAGTGGATGCCTGGTGCCCCTACAGATCCCTGTAAGTGAACATTTTTTTTTAGTCAAAAAGGGTACAAAAATGGACACCACTGCAGGGCCCTGTGTCCCTGTTTCTTACTATTACAAGTTTAAAGTAAATAAATTGCCTTTTATAACTATAGAAAAACAAAGGCCATTAAATTATACCCAACCTATTTTCAATTCCCTTATTGGCTCTTGGATGGGAAGCATCTTATTGCAAAAGGTATGGCCATATCCTGCCACTGACTGCAATATAATGTGAGAAAGGGTACTCAACAATATCCTGCACAGAAAAGACAATCCATCCACCAATGATTTAGAGCAGCGGTTCTCAACCTTTGTGAGACCGCGACCCCCGCTGATGTCACCACGCCATCACACGCTGACGTCACCGCGCCGCGTGTGATGATGTTTCGGCTGAACGTCATCACATACACACGTCACATGGTGACGTTCGGCCGAAAAGACATCACAACTATCGTGACGTTTTCGACCCCAGTGGGATGACCGCACGATCCCCACTGGGGTCGCAACCCACAGGTTGAGAACTGCTGACCTAGAGTCTCATTGACTAAAGTCCAAATAGTCGTATATAGCTATAAATTTGCATCTATTCTCCAGTTCCCAATGTTCTCTTATTTGGAAAACTCTGAGAAGCGAGAATAAGTGACCAATTTGGGCAACTATGTGAGTAGTGAACTTATGGAGCTCTTTGCATCATTTTGCATGTGAGGGCACAGGTATTTCTACTATTGACAAAGCGGAGAAGTACTACGAAGGTGCAAATGTGTGACTAGGTGAACTGCTTCAAATTCACCTGTTTGACTTTACCACTTCAGACTGGCTAATTGGGGGGTTGATAACAGGGCTCCAGTGTTGCATAAGGTGACTATTTAACCAAAAGTGACAATGGTAACTGTGATTAAATGACAACATGACCTAGGGACAAGGTGACATAGAAATATAATATTCACAGAATACAATTAGTGGGAAATGATGAGACTGACATCACTGCCCTTCACTTGTCAAACTCACCTCACTCCATGACTTCTCATCCTACTTCTATCCAACTGACTAAATCATACTATGCCCCTGACAGCGTTTGCCACTGTCTGCCTGTTCGACAAGTGTATTCTCCACTTAGGCAATGCTGAGAAGTCTATTTTGGCGATTCAACTCGAATTGCAGCAAAGTGAATTTGACAGGTGCATTCACTCTTTAGTCAATGAGGAAGGATCCTAGTTTTTCGCTGTTCACTTGGATTTTAACTTTTTCATTGTTGCGTTGCTTTTACCTGGTTTGTTACTGGCCATTGGTGACACTTTGCCCTTAAATGAATTGCTGAAAGTCACTTGGCTTTGTAACATGACTCCGAATTTGCAGCTCCATTGTGATTCCTTTGACAGAGTTCCGTAGAAGAAAACAAAAATGAAAAAGAGCAAAAGGAATAAAACCTCGTGTCAAGATTTTAAAGAGCTAAAGCTTTTTTTATGATTAGGGGGTGATTCTTAAAGGGTGGAAATACTTACCGATTACCACCTTTACTTCAGTACTGCTTCCTCCTTCAGGATTAAACTTATCTTCTTTTCTTCTGTTCCAGCGTTGCAACTCTCTTAACTTCCTGCTTCCTCTTCAACATTGGTGATTTTTTCTTCTGCGCTCAAACTGCTTCTGAGTATGCAAAGAAGGAAAAAAAAACAAAAAAACAGCGATGTTGAAGAAGAGGCATGAACCAGAGGAGGATCGTGATGCTACTACAAATGAAGAAAATTAGATATCTTGAAGCAGGAGTCAGCACCGGAGCAAAGAAGGTAATCGGTAAGTATTTTTCCCCTCCCCCCTTAAAAATCACCTCTGTGTGAAAATTATCTTTAGTTCTCCTTTAAGATATGATTTATCTTTTTTTTTTTTTTTTTCAAAATTAGCCTAAAAATTAGTAAGTATGAATGTGAATGTTGTAGGATTGTGTAAAGCTACAAGTCACATAGTGAGAGATTAGTCCTGAAACAAATATGGCTCCTCTTTCAACTCATCCTAGATTAGTAAATAAACAAACACAATTCTTATTTATTTATAATAGCTGAATTATACTTTCACTAAAACATCTCTTTTGCTTTCATCAGTATCTCTTTTTAACAATGCTCAGGATGATGTACATTTCCTCTCCAGCATGCAGATGGGTGGTGCTGTTGGCATATGTCCATTTTATGTTACAATAAGAAAAGTGGAAGGGGTGCCATTTAAATAGCAGCATGAGGCAGCTGGTGCCAGTTCCTCAGTTTTAGAATCTATCTCTCAGACATGAAAAGATTTACAAAGTAAATTCTGCCATTTTTCTAAATTAATAGGAAAAAAAATCAAAATATGTAAACCCTGGCAGATAAAAGAATTATATAATAAATATAAGTACTCAATATTTTCCAACAGCAAGGTTTAGATTATATTTTATTGCCACTAAAAATGACAAACATGCAAGTTTTTTTTAAAATCTGCACAGCTTTATTGACTATATTACAGCCAAAGCATGCACTGTCTGTCTTGCCATGAATTACACAATATATCAACCAAAGCTCCCTCTATCCACCCAGCCATTCTTTATTTTTTTAATAATAATGAAGTGAAGTTCATAAAGTTTAAGGGGGGAATTCACCATAGTGTGAAGTGAGGTCCAGATCTTTCGCCTCACTTCGCACAGACTGTTATGCGCTCGCTGATGTTTTGCATGCGGACATCAGCGAACGCTTTAAAGGGATTCCAGTCTTGGCGAGAGCACTCGAGTCGCCTTGCCGAGACTGGAAACCCTTTAAAGCGTTCACTGATGTCCGCGTGCAGGACATCAGCGAGCGCATAACAGTCTGTGTGAAGTGAGTCGAAGGATCCGGACCTCACTTCGCACTATGGTGAATTCCCCCCTAAATATTTTATTTCAGAAAACATTTTTGTGTGCATATTTGCTTGAGTATTTTGGTTTTAATAATATAATTGTATGCATTTTGAATTATATATATACAATGTAATTCATGTAAAAAAAACAAAAAAAACCTCTTCTATTCCGACCATGCTTTGCCTATGGTTGATCTAGAGATCCATTTCTCTGAAGCTGATGGAAATTTGTACCAAAGAGGAAACATTTCTCCTGGATCCAAGTCAGAAGACGTGTCTCTAGAACACAACTGTCTAGACATTACAATCAGCCCCCTAATATTTTATGGCTTGCTGTTTATTTACCCAACCCATTCTAAATCAATCAACTGTATCTCCCAGGAATATCTTTTTAGGGGATAAAATTTCACAACTTTGCTGCCATAAGAGTAAGGAAAAACCATTCTGCAGTTTGAGGCAAGACCTTCTCTCTTCTAAGAAAAAAAAGAGGTGTCTATTAGTCCTGAGAGATATTTGTATATACAATAAACCACTCTTACCTTTCTTAGAGGTACAATAAGACTGGAGTGTTGGGCCCACCAGGAAATGAGAGATCTGGGGCCAAATAACAACAAAAAAAGTTCTTATCGCTTCATTTCCATTTCCAAGTCCTGTGATTTAGTTGTATCCTACCTTTTTGTCTCCAGACACTACCCTTAGAAATATTGCATGATTTAAAACTCCACTGAAGCCTGTGCCCACTGTAATATTATGAATTGTAATTATACCATTGATGTGAATTGCAACACATTGCTGCAGTGTAGTCAGTCGAACAGTAGCGGCATGTAATGATGCATAGTGATGTTATCCTCACAATGTCAAATTAACTTTTTTAAGTGAATAACACACCCCTTTCTATTTCACCATATCCCTGCTTCATGATGTCACTTGGTTGCAGTCTTTATTGTCATTTTTGCACTAACAGTCCACACCAGAGCCCTGCTATCAACTCCCTAATTCTACATCTTTGATCAAACTGGCAAATTCAGCACAATTCTCCTTGCCAAATTAGCTACTTCGGCAGACTCTGATGCTTAATGAATAGTCAAATTACATGTGCAAAGTGCTCTGTCCATGACTGTCGTAAGCATTATAATTGGATGTGGATTCAGCGCATCATTTATTATGCTTACTAAATGAAGATAAGGAAGTGCTGAATGGATGCAAATAAGGACCTGTACACAACTGTATGGAGTTTCATGAATAAGCCCCAGTCTGAGTCTACTTAAACATAGACTTGGAACAGTCTTGCGATACTATATTCATACTGTTTGTGACATTATTACAGTGACTACTACTATGGACATGTTTATCAAACTTGAATTGTCCCATAGATGTTTGAATTCCAAACAATTCACTACTTCACAAATTTTGCATATTCATCAAACATCATTATCTTCTGCAAAGTGGGGAATTCTCAAACAGTTTGTGAAATTACACTGATTGAGTATTCATGCACTAAATTATGGGAGTTATTGACTAAAGTCCGAATTGTCTCATAAATATGTGAATTTGCCACTTATCCATATTTGGGTATTCAGTAAACTCTGCGATGTGGCAAATTCACCAGCTAACAACGGTTACACACTAAACAATAGACTGCTACAGACGTGGTCGCGACTTTACTATGGAATATTGTTGTGGATTTGGTATGCAAATCTACTGTTTAGTCAAGAAGGAGTAGAGAATCAGGGAGTATCCACCCGAAGTGGTGAGAATTCACTTCAAGAGTCAAATTCTCACTTTAGTCAATAACCCCTCTGTCTATTGGCCATGAATTTGTGGATATTTAGGCTATTCCTCATGTGTCAAAGTAACAATTACCAAAGTGTACTAGGATAAATGCACAGATTTGACTTTGCCAAGTGAAAGTGGTGAGTTTCAAGCTTGTTATGTTACTATGTATTTGTAATTATAAATAATACATTCAGTAAAAATTAGAAAATTGTGTTTATTTACTAAAGTGGCTGATGCACACTGATGTACATTTTAAACATAGTTTTCAGGCAACTTCTCAAAAGGACACACTTTAAGCAGAAATTAAGCAAATTTTATTACCATTTTTAAATATTTTTGTCAGTAATGTTTCACATACAAATTCACATTTGGTCCACTTAAAAGCAAAATAGAAATTTCATAAAATAATAGTGGATGTTGACCATGACCATGACTTTAGAGTGTAATAAGTAATAAAACATTATTCTCCATTTTAAAGCTTTTTCAACACTAATACATGTTTTTCAGCTTTACAAAAACATTTAGAAATGTATTAAGAGGGGAAAAGCACACCAGGGTCCTGAAACCTATAGCAACCTACAGGCTTTAACTGGCCTAATAGGGCTAAGCTATTGAAAGCAACATCTGATTGGCTGTTATGGTCTACTGCACCTGGACCAATCCTTTCCCCTGTTCGTACATCACCTACTGGCTGAGCACTTCTCATGAAAACACTTCTGAGGTAATAATACAAAAATAATACTCTTTAGAACAAAAAAAAAAACACATCACAGACATCAGAAAATATTTATTTTTCCTGTACAAAAATTTGGTCTAGCCAGTGCTTCTCTGAGAATTTGTTCTTTAAACAGAACTTCATGGTTTTAGAATTTGTTATTTTTATGTTTTACAAAACATAAGCCCATCTAACAGTCCTTTTTTTTTGCTACACATAATCTGTCTTTATTTGTACAAAAACAGATTCACCACCTTACATTATTTGAATGTCTCATCTCACAGTGGCAGCATCAATGGAAACTGCAGAACAGCACTTGTCCAGTTGTTTCCGTAGGCTTTGGAAATATTGCACCAGTTTGTTTACAGAATCACAGCACAAAATGGCTTCTGCATCTTACAACTGGTTTTCTTCTCTCATTCCTGGTAAAAGGAAGTTACAACTTTGTGACCCATTTTATTTGTTAAGACATGGCAGCATGGTATGTCAGAACCACGGAGACTCCTTGCCTTTGTCTTGGTGTTGAAGACCTTGAAAAAAAAAATATTAAAAAAAATATCATGAGAAAAAATTTACTAGATATTGAATTGCTGAAAATAAAATTGACTTTTGATACCCCTATCTGTTGCTTTTTCAACCTTTCTTCCATGCTTTCTGTATTTATTGGCCACCAAGATAGTTACATGTGTTATATCTGGCAAGTAATGCCGACCAATGTAACTCTATACTAAATGGTACTTGGCTCAGTGGATTATCACAAAGCATCTAATAATACAAACTCTATGTACAATGTTGAAAATTCAGAATCTTTTTACAGAAAGTAAATGTGAAACACCAGATGTAATGGTTCCTGGCAAGTTTTTAACAGAGGCCTTACTGTAAAGTTTAAAATGTTTTGTTGCCAAGACATGGGCATTAAGGTATTGATTTAAATAGTGGGAGCATCCATTTAAAGGGTTGGAAATTTGAGATCTGGAAATCATCAAGAACTCCTATATTTAATAGAACAATTGAACTGATTTATTCAGTCTGTTTGCTTTATTTCTACAAGGGTATAATGGCTTTACGTTCTACTGAGCTAAAACACTAATACAGGCAAAGCTTATTGGTCCCTAACTCCAAACATTATAGATCCCCAACTATGTAGGATTTTACTTCTTAAGCAAGAGGGGCCCATGTCACGTAGAAATCAGTATAGCAACTTTACTTAAGGTCACAGCAAGCTTTGATTTCTTTACCATTGAACATGTTTTGCAAAGAGGCTATAAAGCAACTAGGGAGACGGTAAATTTATTTTTATGTTCCTAACAAAGTATGGTTGCATTTTATTTTATTTTTTAAATCAATAAAGTAAACAGAATGGCTTTGGGAGAAAAGAAATAAAGTAATTTTAAATAAGCTTCATCTGCTGTAAATTCCCTGAGAGTCCAGCTTGTTTCTGGAAGAATAAAATGATGAAACCTCACCTAGGAATTTTATTTAATCAATACAAAAAAAAAAATCTAGATTTAGTATATTTATTATATTTTAATAGCCAAATGGGTATCACCTAATCTCTCTAAAGCAGAGTTTATTACATCTTCCACTTGCCAAATACATTGTAGGTCAGACTGGCCTTTAATAAAGTTACCACCTGTTTGTCCTTAACTAGCTTTTAGCGTGGTCCCTCACACCCACTGCTTCTCAAAATGCTTAAGGTCATCACAATGCATTTAATAGAACAATGACTAAAAATAATTGTGTTGTAGTTTTAGAACAGTCATGAAATCATCATGAGAAAAATTATTGAACTGGTCAAGAAGATCGGCACTTATATGGAGACATTTACAAAGCCCATGGGATACAATGCAAGACCCTATTCAGTTGTCTGATCAAGCCATCTGCTAGCGCAACTCGTTAACTTTTATTCACAGCCTTACATTTTGGTAAATGTTCTTTCGTTTTCCTGTTGAGAGACATCTTGCAGACTGCAATTACTACAGAATGGGAGTTTCATGAGGTGTTAAAGTCTAAATACAGTGCTCAGCAAATCTATGTGGTTACTGGGTGACTTGACAGCACTGCAATACTGTGGATATTTTCTTCTGTTAATGTTGCTTATTTTGGAAGTCCTTTTATGCTTTAACCTTATGGAATACCTATTTCATTGTAAACTTTTCACTTTTCTTATAATGTACGAACAGAGGTTTTCTCAGTCTGAGGGGGGAAAGAAGGGTCTGAGCTTAAATCAAGTGCCAAGTTCCTCCAAGCTCATTTAAAAAGGATCTTTTTTTAAAAAAAAATCATGTTGGTTAACACAATAATTTAAACATAGCACTGGAATGTGAGGAAATTCTCTGGGTGTCTATTGGCTTTAATCACTAAAACTGAGTTACCAAGTCTACAGAAACTAAAATGGCAGGCTTACATATATACGGAATGTTATGTTGGGTATAGACACTAAGGTCCAGACACTTGAACCGACAGACAACCAGATCATTTGCTAATTTCGCTACACACAGACAGGGAAATTTATCAACTCACGAAATTGTTTACAGAGGTCTAGTAACTAATAGCAACCAATCATCAGTCAACATTCTCTGGTATATTCTCTGAATGGTTGCTATAGTTTACTAGGCATCTATAAAGTTTGCCGTGATGATGAATTCCCGAGTGTGTCCGACTGTGTATCCAACTTTGCCAATATTTGTTGATTCGATCATTCAGACAACCTAATCACTAATTGAGGCAAAAGTTGTTGCTTATTCTTTTTATGCCAATAAATAATATAGATTTAGCATAATACATACAGTATACAGTATAAGATATGGGGGGAATTTTACTAAGGTAATTTTGCCCTTTGACCTTTCCTCTGATTTATAAAGCTATGACATTTTTTCTGCATCGAAATAAATCGTTATCGACAAATATGGATGAGTTGAAAGTGGCAACACTTTGCAGTGTTTTTTTTAATCTAAAACAATATCCTTTTCAAATGGGAAATCTTTTCTGTCTATGACTAAATGACAGGACCAATGACATAGGAAATGATGAGTTTATACCAGTATGATTAAGGCAACACTTTTGGATGATAACATTTGCTTTGAATAGATTTGTAAATTGAAGTGGGGGACTGTAATATCATGAAAAATAGGCTATTTCTCCAGCATTAACTAGTCAAAAAAACCTTTCAACTTTAGTAAATATCCTACATGTAGATATGTACAAACCCCAATATCAGAAAAGTTGGCACGTTGTGTAAATCGTAAATAAAAACAGAATACAATGACTTGCAAATCATTTTCAACCTACATTCAATTGAACACACTGCAAAAACCACATACTTAACGTTCAAACTGGTAAAATGTGTTATTTTTTGCAATTATTAGCTCATTTGGAATTTGATGCCTGCAACATATTTCAAAAA